>JANHGC010002904.1:95781-113692 GCA_027560395.1 Boaedon fuliginosus | reverse complement strand
AAACTGAAACTGAAACTGGATTCAGCACAGGAGATGGGGGGGATCTGCCTCAGATTTTTTTCCCCTTTTGCTGAAGCCAGTTTCAGTTTCAGCGCAGACTGATTCAGCACCAGCAGCTGATATCTCCAATCAGCTGTTGTGTGGAGGCAGGGATCCCTTGCTGAAAATGGGAGGAACAGGCACAGCTGCGATGTGCTCTGTAGCCTGGAACAGATGCATGAGGAGGACAAAAATGGTGGGTGGGCGGGGCTACATTCAAAGTATAAGACACACCCTAATTTTCAGCCTCTTTTGGGGGAGGGGAAAGTGCATTTTATACTCCAAAAAATACGGTAGTTTGTTCCTTGAAATGGGCTTAAGCCACATTTGTCTCGTCATTGGCTTGTGAATGAATATTCCCACTGTTCTTTTCTTGTATCTACCCATTAAACTAGATCAGATAGTATCAACTTCCTCCAGATCCTATGGGATTGTTACTGAGAAATTGGTGTTTTTAGTACCTGCCCCTACTCTTTTGAACCTGCCCCTACCTGCCTCTTTAGTACCTGCCCCTACCCTCTGGCAAAAATTTGGTCAGCTTCATGCCTCTTGGGCTTTAAGACAATTGTGAAGACTTACTTGTTTAGTCCTGTGCAGAAAGAGGGTATGTGGGCACACAAAGGTGGTGATTGCAGACATATATTTACATACATTTTTTCATTTTTATATTGTTGATGTTTTTATATATGTAGGGTAGGGGGGGAAATCAGTAATTTTTATGTCAGCCTTATCTGCCCAGAACCTTCAGGAATAGGTGGCAAGCAAGAATGAAACAATTATATAAAATAATGCCAAAAATTATGTGCTAAAATATTCATTTGTAACAGGGAATTTGCCTGCCTCTGCAATCAGAATAAAATACTGATCTTTGATCTTCTTCTTTATATCTGGTGGTTTCTTTTTTTATTTCTCAGGCTGCTAGCAAATTATGTGACATTTGTTGTTGGTGAAATCCTTCTACTCATCTTGACTCTTTGTTCACTTGCTGCCATCTTTCCCAGGGTAAGATCTCCTCTAAAACACACAATTGCTAACTATTGTAGGAATCTCATCCTTTGCCATTCTTCAATGCCAAATCAAGGTTTTACCACCATACTAACAGAAATATTTGTGTTTCTCTGAAAATATTTCTTATTTCAAGTTTCATCTGAACTATAATAGTAGAACTCCTATATTTGCTTATTGTATGTATATATGTGCATATGTATTTATATATTTTCAACTCTATGACTTTCCATCTTGAGTGTGGATGGTGCCATTGTGAAGTCAGTTTGAGTGGACACAGCCATATTTGCCGGGCAGCTTTTGTTTGTTTTAATTGAGGGGACTTAAGAGGCAAAAATGAAAATTTCTCTTGCAGCAGTTTAAGGCATCCATTTTACCCCTTAAGCGCCCCCCAATAGAGGAAATAGCTCACTGCTTACGTTTTTTTTAAAGTTGCAATGGTTTATATGGATAGAATCAATGTGTTTGATACTCTTAATTTGGGAGGATTGCAGTTTTCCTTTTTTCATGTTTCTCTTCTCAAAATCTGGAAAATTGTATCATCAATTGTTATAACTGGCAGGAGTTCTGGGGTGGTAAAAAGGCACTGAGACATTTTTTCTGCTAATAATTTATAGTGTATTCATAGCACCACCCAGCCATTACTGAAGTGCTATGAAGTCTTTCCTTGTGACTGTTACTTTGGGCAGAATTTGGGACAATGAATGAATGACTCTAGAAAATGCAATTAATTGTTAATAGGGAGGTGGCTAAAGATGCTATTGACTGAGGCCAATTTTTTTTCCCATAAAAAAATGGTACTGTTACTTTACTACTGTCTCTTTTCTGTTCCTGTTCCCCATAGGAAATTAACATGCTCCTTATTGTCCTAGTGCTGGGTTTATATCAGTGCTATAATAAATTTAAATAACGAAATAATGTATTTTTATTAATACAGGTTTTCCCTAAAAAGCTCGTGTCTTTTTCCACATGGATTGACAGAACTCGTTGGGCCAGGAACACCTGGGCCATGTCTGCCATTTTCATCCTAACCATGGCTGACATTGTAGATATGGTAAGCAAAGATTGAAAAAAAACAACCCACAAATTTTCTTTCTTAATGTCATTGCATCCTGCTAGCTTTCTAGCTGGAGGTGAGAAAAAATTGAGAAAGTATTAAAAATAGATTTAATAAATAGATAATAGAAAGGATTAATGTTTATATTTTGCTCCCTCCTCATCCATTCTCCAAGATTCCAAGCAAATTAAAAAAAAACCTTGAAAGATCAAAACCATGGAAGCTACCCCTCCACTTAACCATTTAGCATGACATGTGATTGACACCTGCTGTGAACTTTTCTGGCTGAGTTGATAAGTGTATAAAGAGTTGTACAGTGGAAATCATTAAGGGAAATTAGTAAAAAGCCAGCTGCAGTTGATTATTTTTAGTACCTGTTAATAATTGGCCAGACCTTGAGCTCTTCTGTGCTAAAACTGATATGGAAATACTGCTATTTTCAGGCTGGCAAACTTGGATGACATTGCCAAAAGGGGTGGAGGAAGAGAATGAAGGCTGTTTTTTTTTCTTTCTGTCTCTCTGAAAAAGAAAATGGCACAAGGATTATTTATTGTAGCGCCTTTTCCTTCTCCTGTCCATTGATGGCCATGTTTAGAATGGAGCTTTGATAATGGAGTCTTGCTAAGGAGGATCAGTCCAGGTTTTGTTAATCCATCAGAAAACATCCAAGGTTTAAAAATCAATTAGACAAATCTTCAGATTGCTGTGTGTTGACTATTTTTATCCTTTGATGGTTTGAAAGGCCCTTTTGGGTGATACGGGTTTTTTTTTAATGTAACACATATTGAGCTTGCACAGACTGTTTTGATAGATCAAACAGGAAGGAGTTGAATGCATAGAAAAAAACAGAAAACTGACAGCAGAAAAAGACTTAGTTGTTCATTGAGTCTGCATTTGATTTTTGTTTGTTTTTGCTTTCGTTTATATTTATTTTTTTAAATTATCTTTATTTATTTATTTTTAATCTTTTAATTTTTGTTGAATGGTAGATGCGTGATTATCAAATGCTTTGCTCCTCAGACCTTGCCCCATTTTTGTTGCCTGTCTCTGAACTCATTCAATCTTATCAATATCTTTTTAAAGTGAGGTCTCTGGAACTGCACACAGTATTCCAAATGGGGTCCGGCTAAAGCCCTGTACAGTGGGATTAGGACAGGGCTGTTAAACTCGTGGCCCGGATGCGTCACGCACTGGCCATGCCCACTCCCATTTTAGCATGGGGGGAAAGTTGCAATATATCATGTGACAATGTTTGACACCCCTGGATTAGGACATCCTTTTTCTTGCTGCTGATCCTCTAGTGATCCACCCCAGAATTTTATTTGCCTTCATAGGTGCCCGGCTAGTGTTTATACTCATTTTGGAGTCACCTGCTGTGAGCACAACTAAATGTTTTTTTTCCTGTTGTTCTGTCTACCACTGTACTGCTAAGTACTATATTGCATATGATGCACTAATTATTTATTGTTGCTGATCATTTTACAGTGGGTATTATGAATCCAGTTTAACTTGTTAGGGTATGATTTCAGAGAAACCCCCCGCCCCCAGCAATTAATGTAGTCTAAAAATAAAGATAGAGGGTTGAAGGGGGAAGAGAGGCTGTAACTTAAAATATTAAACGTATGTGTCCTACACCAGATTTACTTGTCTGACTACAGGGACACACACTGGAAGAAATTAGAGCAAACACAAAACATGTTTTCAGAGTTTTGCTGAATCACAAGTCAATAAACCAGAGTAAGTTCATTAACCACGCTGTGGGCTAGAAATGTAGACTGTTCAGTGATTTTACAAACAGAAATGGGGATACTTGTCCCTACAATAGGATGTGACAATTAGTGAAACCAAACAACATGATTAGTGCTTATGTGTATTACGTACTGCACCTAAGGAAAGGAGTGACCAAAGATTTTCCATGGGGTGGGGGATGTAGGCATAGCATTTGTCGATTGGAAAAATCTAGGTGATCACAAGAGATTTAATGTTTTCTTTATCCATGTGCTAGTATCTAAGTTTCCCAGATATTACACCTTTAGCTAGAAGGATTTTTTTTTCTTCACTGGCAAATAAGGATGTTGAAAACAGAGGGCAGCCTAACCCCTTTTCTTTTGTTTCAACAGCTCAGCTGCCAGCAGTATTACACCACTGCCAATGATACAGTTCCAGCAGTGCTTCCGGGTGGTTGTGTGGAGAATCCCAAGTACTATAGCTACATAGCAGTGTTGGCACTGATTGCAACTATAATGCTGGTGCAAGTGAGCCACATGGTCAAGCTCACTCTGATGGTGATGATCACAGGGGCAGTGGGAGTGGTCAACATTCTGGCCTGGCAACAGATCTTTGACAAATATGATCAGGAGCGATTCCAGGAGAACATGTAAGAAGCTTTGAGGTCAAAAATGTCATGGGAGTGTGTTTAGGGTAATACATTGGTCTTAGGCCATATCTGGTGAAAAGAAGTTAATAACAGTTCATTCACTATTTTTGTTACTTTTGGTATGCATTGCTCTCTTAAATTATTTCACTAATTTTAATGTATGTAACATCACCAATAAATGTCGAACTTACAGAGTAACATGAAGAGACTCCATAAATTAAGTGATTTATATCATAAATTTCACTGAAGAAGGTTACAAGAAGAAGTGAAGTTCATGGAAGTTCACAGAGTCACTTTGAGTTAGTTGCTCACTCTAAGTCCAAACTTCTTTACAGGATGGTTGTCGTGGAGGAAGTTGTGTATGTTCCACCTTGAGTTTCTGAAAGAAAGAGGATAAAAATATAACAAGTATATAGTACAAGAAAGTGCATTCCATTCAATTACATATATTTAGAGGTGGGTTCCAAAATGAAGAATCTGTGGTTCCAAAGCCTGGAATTTTTAAATAAAGAATATGGAGGAAAGGAGAGTAAGGTAGCAAGGTTTTGTTCTTTGAATTCAGGAAGGCTAGCTTTGGATGCAGGGGATCCTAAAAACTTTTGTCTTCTGCTCCCTCCAATGCATTTTTCCTTTGGACAGCACCTGCAATGAAACTATATGTAAAATACTCCTAAGTTTCCACTACCTTTCTTTGCTTGTTGAAAGAAGTTAGAATTGAGTTGCATACTATATTCAGCTGTATTAACATGTCAGATATTCTTTCTAAGACTACAGTTAGTTCTTAACTTATAACCGGTTGCTTAGTGACCATTCAAAATTAAGAAAGACACCCCCCCCCAAAGGTAGTTATGACCCAGATTTGAAATTCCAACACCTTTCCAACCTGTGTAATCACAATTTGGGTTCTTGGCAACTGGTTCATATTTATGGCTGTTTGCAGTGTCCTGCAGTCAGGTAACTATAATTTATGACATTTGTTTTGCAGGAAACTGGTGTTTACCTCTGGTTCCAGCAAAAACTGCCCATGGTGGGCAGTGGATTCACTTAAAAATGTGGCATTTGCTTAATGACTGGCATTTACTTTACAATATTGCAAAATAGTTGTAAAATTGAATCAGTCACGTAAGTGCTTTGACTTACAATTGTCATGACATATGTTGGAAATTCCCGGCTCCATTACAGTTGTAAATCGAAGATTACCTGTACTCCCATTATAAATGTGGCAGCCCAATTCCGTATTGCATGTTCTTTCAAATATGTCTATGTGTAGAGAGCAGGTTGACAGATCTGCTTTCCTTACGTGCTTGTTTTCTATGTAGATCTTTCCACCTGCAGACTAAAGTGAAGATTTCAGGAATTCAGGAAGACCTTGCTCTCATGACTTGGCTGAACATGTATTTCACCCTTTCAAATCTTCTAACTGTGAATCTTGTTCATTTGCTTTCAGGATCTCACTAGTTCCATCAAAATATTCCATGACAGTGATGATCTTGGTGATGATGCTCAGTTTCTACTATTTCTCACGCCATGTGAGTAGTTTGCTAAATTTCTTATTTTAGGCCGTTGGTACCCTGGAAGTTCAGTTTGCCATCAAATTCTCTTAAGGTAACTGTATTTCTTTATTTTTCAGCATTTTAGCATTTCAGGGTGCCTTATCTATCATAGCTTGCCTTTTTGTTAACAAATCTGCAGTCTTTCTAGTCAAACCGGAGGACAGTTCAAATGGCAAAGATGTGTCTGTTCCTATAAACTGTGTCAACTTTTTTTTTTTTTAAATCTGGGTTCCACTGCTTCAGGAAAAAAAAACCCTACATAAAAAGTGTTCCTGTTCTTGGTTAGAACATATATTTCTGTACATAGGTACTTTTTTGTCATCAGATAATAAGATTCATTCAATATAAATGATTCTACTTGGTAATGATGTAGCTTTTTAGTATCATCGAGGAAGAAAAGACAATATCAAATTTAAATGTGGGATTTTGGACTACATTATTAGAGTGACATTTCTCCCCCCTTCCTCCCCCACTGCAGGTAGAAAAGTTGGCTAGGACTTTATTCTTGTGGAAGATTGATGTTCATAGCCAGAAGGAGCGTGTATATGAGATGCGGCGCTGGAATGAGGCTCTTGTCACCAACATGCTGCCAGAGCATGTGGCACGCCATTTTCTTGGCTCCAAGAAACGAGATGAGGTACATATTGTTAAACAAGTTGTTCATGGACAAAACAGTATGCAAGTAGGATTTTTTTTGTTAAGGGGATGATAAGTCAGAAATGAGAATTAAATCAAGCCTGTGTTGGCAATTCCGTAAAATCCAGAGTGTAGATCATATAGTTACCAAGACTGGAGATAACCAGGGTGTTAATCACACCATTAAAATAATTTTCTTCCAGGAAGGCATACAATTGGTTTATTAACCAAAGATGATAAAGGCACTGCTAGCTGTTTCTACCTTCAGGGGAATGCAGTACTATAAACTAGAAGACAATGTAGAAATTATGGGTATATTGGGTATAATATTGCATTGCACAATTGAGTACACGAAGGTGATTATGTCTGGATACAGAAGCACCATTTATCTATTTTAATTTCCTCTCCTTTCTTGCCCTCTGGTGTAGGAGCTGTATAGTCAGTCTTATGATGAAATTGGTGTTATGTTTGCCTCTATCCCCAACTTTGCTGACTTCTATACGGAGGAAAGTATAAACAATGGTGGGATTGAGTGCCTTCGCTTCCTCAACGAAATAATCTCAGATTTTGATGCAGTAAGTCATCTTTAATCAATAGCTAAAGTAACCTCTTGATCAGTTGGCCCAAAGAAAATCAATTACTTATTCTAAGAGTTATCCTTGAGGAGAGATATGTTTCATATGTTCCACGTTAGGAACTATGAGTTTTGTTACATAGCAGGATTGAAATCTGTTGTTTTATCTAAACTACCTACTGTATTGATTGCCATGAATTGGTAAAACTTGGATTTTCATTGTACAATTCTGTTTTAATATTCTGTTTTATCAATATATATCTTGCTTTTGGTGTAGTGCTGAAGAAAAAAAAAGTTAGGTGTCAGTCTCTCAAAACCAATTTACAGATGATCCACAAAAGTAAAACCATATTGAAGAACAACTTTGTAATTAAACTATCAGCTTGTTTTAGCACCAGTACCATTTTTAGGAATACCGCATGTCTTCAAACCTCACAACAATTCCACTATCCAAAGCAAGAGAGGCACAAGTTCAAAACACTGACAGTGTTAGTATTTAATAATTGCAGTTCCTACACCAAACAGCATATTTAATAGTCTTCTGCCAAATCAAGGTATCTACATGGATTTTTTGCCGAAGAAAATCCTGGTTTAGTGGGTAACTCAGTTTAAAACAGGCATACAGTGATCAGTTGTCAATAGAGATAGCCAAAGTCTGCTCCCTCCTTTAAAAGATTCAGTTGTGCCCATGTTAATTGCATACTGGAATTGCTAGAAACCAGAGGAATTGATCTGTGTTAATCCTGCCACCTATCACTTTATATTATAAATGTTCACCCCTAAATTTCCTCCCCCTTCAAAAAGGGAGATAAGATCATGTGAATTCAAATTCTGAGCCTTCGGAGTAAATGTCAATATCACATATTTTCATTTACTGCATTGATAAATTTTTCTGTTTGCTCTAGGCGTCCTAATTTAAAATATTTAAGTATGCAAATCTAGCATATGCACAGACAGCATACTTCTTCCAAGCTATTGCTTATATTATGTGCTTCGTGAGGTGTGGAGCATCTGCATGCAATTTTTTACATGAGGCACACATGGTAGGAAAAACTGCAGTCCTGTATAAATGTGTCTGGGTATACATTACATTAATAGGGTTTACATGTATAATATTGCATTGTAAGATGACGAATTGGTCTTTAGTGTTTCTGATCAGCTCCATAGCACCCCAAATCTACCTTCCTGACTGATTTATTGATCCTTGCAATAATTATTGGTATCTCTGACTCTCACAGCTCCTGGATGATCCCCAGTTCCGATGCATCACTAAAATCAAAACCATTGGCAGTACATATATGGCAGCCTCTGGTGTGACACCCGATGTCAACAGCAATGGTTACAACACTGTTAAGGTAAGCAGAGAACAGAAGACAGAAGAATTACAACTGTGGAACTACCAATCTACGCCCCCATGGCCACATGAACACATTTAAGGTGCTTGACAACTGGGTCGTATGTATGATTGATTGCAGTGTCCCCCAATTTGTAACTCCCTTCCTCCAAGTTTCCACTCTTTTTGCTGCTTTCCAGACAAACTGAACATTTGAGAGAAAGAATTTGCTTAATTACCATAGTAACTCATCATAAAAATGGTCATAAAATCGAGGTATCATTGTGCAACCAGGGACTAAGCTGTATAGATAAATATCACTGTTTTGATGATTCCTAATCCTTTATTATTGGATGACTTCCTTTATGTAGATGATAAATACACAGAGAATATGTGTTCCTTTCTGTGACATCCCCTAAAGTAAGGGCCTAAGGTTAAAAAAAAAGGTCTTTCCCTCTGTCCCAATACTGACTAGAACAAGCCATGAAGGAAGAAAACTCATGCAAAATATACCTTGCACTCTATCCCCGTACGTTGCTATTGTCAAATACCATGATTAATTACTATTTAAAGTTGTTAAGAAGTCAAGAATGGCCAGGATGGATGCATCTTCCCTATCCTGGTCCCTATCTCAGGGCACTCTACATCTTTATTAACTGCAATCAATGCTACCTTGGTACTATTCTCACAGGAAAGGGTGGCTGCTTCAAAGCAACCGCCTGAAGCTGCAGTCCAACCAGCTTCTCTCCAAAATGGAATGGATGACAGGATCAAAGTTATACAGAACTGTTGAGTTCAGCAGTGATTCCTTGAGAAGGAGCAGACTATCACATCCTTCAGTTCAGATAGAACTACCCTCTCACCCAAGGATGAATTCACTACCTGTGTACAATTTTTCCGTAGTGCCTTGATTAATATGGAATTAATTGCCCCTCTAGTTTAAAAGTAGAGAACCTGTCACCCTCCAGATACTGCTGAATAACAACGCACTGCAGACTTAACCAAAATCATCGAAAAATGGAACTGATGTTGAGAACTAACTAAAGAGTTCCCCTTGACCGGGGAAGAGAAGCGGGGTATAAATCTAAATAAATAAATAATAAATAAATAAATAAAGGGCTATAGACTCCACAGCCTAATAATCAGGTATAACTTGTTTGAATTTGTTATGGCTGCCTATTCCAACAGACTCTGGGCAGTTTACAAAAACATCTAATACAAAATTAAAACAATTAAAAATATGGACAAAAGAAGACAGCCCAGACTCAAAAACCTTGCAAGTCATTAGGAAATGAGTTTTAATATATGCATATACATTTAACATGTCTAACATGTCTTAAGAAGGTAGCTCATAATCGAATTTAAAACAGAACTGTTCCTCTTCTGATTTTTTTGCTTGTTTTTACTTTTGGTGTTTTGCCGTCCCTAGAAGGAAGATCTTTCAGAAAAGGAGCGCTGGCAACATTTGGCAGATCTTGCAGACTTTGCCTTAGCCATGAAAGAGACCTTGATGAACATTAACTATCAGTCCTTCAATAACTTCATGCTGCGAATAGGCAAGTGGGGCCTCCTATGTGATGAATATGGGCAAGATGGGACTAATCACATTACACTGGAACTTTGTAATTGATTAATATCAGACTCGGGGCAAAGGGAATGCTTGCACAAGACATATTACCAGATAATAGCTGTTAATAGCTGTTTAGATGGCTTTAAAGGACACCCTAAAGGAAAAAGAGGAGGAAAAGTCTATCAGCCAAATGTTTCAAGATGTTCCCTTTCTAAATGCCAATACCTGAGGAACAACGGTGAAGTGGGGAGGATGCTACTGCACTCATACCTTTGGGCTCCTGAGTCTAGATTTTTGACTGGGTGCTGTGAAAAATAGCGTCCTGATTTTCTTTGAATCATTGTTCAAATCCATCAGGGATTTTAGCTTTCCCTACTTGTGGTCTTGTTCTGTGCCTGAGACAAACCGAAAAGTACTGTTGAATACTTGATGCATTTGTTTCTCACTTTTCTCTTTTTGTCATAATGTACTGACAGGCATGAATAAAGGAGCAGTGCTTGCAGGGGTGATTGGTGCCCGTAAACCTCACTATGATATTTGGGGGAACACTGTGAATGTGGCAAGCCGGATGGAGTCCACAGGTGTCATGGGAAATATACAGGTGGGGATACTCTTCTGCTCTGATGGGAACAACAGGAAGGTTTCTGAAAATGGTGGCAGTTAACTGTAATTATAGACACTTCTGACTCTAACTGCATTAAAACCAGGCTTAATGACTGTGTAGTAAGGGCTGAAAGGGTTAGAAAGTGTGGCCACATACGGAGACAATAGGGGTCAATATGTATAGCAGCCTTGTATGGAATCTCATGATTTCTTCTATATTAGGTTGCTCTGAAAATGTACAAGAAGCTTATTTAAAGTGGTTTCTCAATTCACCTCAATGCAGATTAAAATGGGAGGTCTGTGTAAATCGGATAAAACTTGGGGGCATTTTAAAAGAATTATATTCCAGTCACACTGAATCCCAGCAGATTTGGTGGCTTAATTACAGTCTGCTCTTAAGACACAGCAGTGGACAATCAATTGGGTTCACCCAGATATAATGGACTACACAACCATTGTAATTCAGTCAATGCACTGGTCATTTTGACTGAAGGTGATCAGAATATATTGGCAAAGTTCCTTAGTTGGGGAACCCAGGGATAAGGAGGAATTGTTGTGATGGTGAGGGACATAATTTTCCACAGACCCTGGCCTGCCATTATTGACCCTCAGAAACGGCTGTTAAACAGATAAGGAACTCCAAGAATCTCCAGAAGATAGGTTGAAGACTATCAAAAAGGAATGAGGCTCCTCTCTTTAAAATGACAGTATCACTGTCAGTTGTACAGCATTTTAACTGGTTTCCTGGTTTTATGCTGCAATAAAGTGATATTGTAGAACGTTACTTCTGTGTTTATTTTCATTTTTCATTTTGATGAGGGTTGACACATCCCCATTCCACAATATAGCACAGCCTTTCTAGTCCACTTCTTTTGGGTCAGTTAAAAAGGTGGGCAAAATATTGACACAAAACCCACAACAGTCTAAAAAGAAAAATGTGGTTGATAAGCTGCAACCCGTTTGATTATATCTGTGTATTCTCTCACCCTTTTTAGGTGGTGGAGGAAACTCACTTTATCTTGAAAGAGTATGGTTTCCGCTTTGTGCGTCGAGGACACATTTATGTCAAAGGCAAAGGTGACTTGCTGACCTATTTTATGAAAGGACGTGAGAAACAAGGTTCCTTTATCAACGGTTCCTGTGTGACTTTGCCTCATCAGGTGGTTGACAGTTCTTGAAGTTCTCACACTCTACCTGCAGATAGCAGAAAAAAGCAGGTACCTCTGTAATGCCCAAAGAGAAACTGCTTTCAGCACCTGCTGCTATGGACGGGAGATTGATATATACACCACCGATAGATTTACAGGAAATCACCCCTTTGCTTGTTCCTTTCTTCTTGAACGTTATTTGTAAAGGGGCTCCCTTGCCATCAGTTCGCATTTGTCTCTTGGTATAGAAAGGGCAGTAGAAAGGAGGTTTCGATAGGAAGAATCCTGCCTTTTGCACAAACACATGGCTTCTTGCACATTCAGGCCTGGAGGTAATAGAATTCTCACTGCAGCCTTGCTTGGCTAGATCACTTTGATTGCATTATCTTTTTAGTTCAAATGTGCAGTGGTTTTGATTTTCCATTGATCCAAGCTCTGCATAGACGTCTTTGTAAAAATAAATGCAAGTTCAGAATGGCTACTACAAGTGGGCAGATGAACCGGAAACACGGCGTAAAGTTCACACCTGGCCCACTTGGTTCCAATGGAGTTAATAATTGCCTCGAAACAGGCAGATAGCAGAAAGGAAAAAAAGAACACGTGGAATATTTCTTTTCACTGTGACAAGATGCTCTATTTTGGAGAGGGAAAGAGATCATTCAAGCATATGAATGGTAATTATATATATATATATGATAATATATATGAAAACAGATATCTTTATATTTTTAATGCATCTTAATTGTGAAAGTAAGGTGCCTCTTTCAGGCTGTGCCTTGCTTCCTTTTCTGCCCTCATCTTTGCTGATGCTTTAAAAGGAAGAGATTTATACAGCCTGAAACAAGGCTGTTTTATTAAAAGCCTTCATCTGATTGTTATGTTGAAATAAAAAAAAAATGTAATTTGTTTAGTTTCTCAAATAGATTCAGTTTGATTTTAAAATTGCTGTCTCTTGTTTTCTTTTGGGGAGAAAAAGGGAGTTGTGTCATTCACTCCAAGGGGAATTGTGCATGTTTGGGCTGAATGCTAAATAACCTTATTAGAAGAAATGATTTCTGATTTCAGAGTGATGTTTAAGAGTGCCCTCATGCTATTGAAATATTTAACTATAATAAGTCAAGAGAGGATAACTAGTCTGTTGATACACCATTTTTGTCTGATTTAAACATAAACCAAAGAGCTAAACACTTGTACTGCTAAACACTGAGGACTTGTGTCTTAATGATGAACCCCAAATTAGCAAAGGCTATCCTGGGAGGCTTGTGGAGGAGGGGTTGCATGGTAAGGAGGGCTCTCCGTTAAGAACCACAAACCCTGATTATTAGTTGGCTTTTTACATTTACTACCGTACAGATTAAGACTTCTTTTTTAAAGTTGTATTGGATAATAAATAAAACATGCACAAATAAAGAATATATAAAGGAAATGTTATATGATTTCCCAATTTAATCTATATTTAATTTGTGAAAATGTGATATCAGAGCCAAGACTGAGAACAGCTTTCCTCGTTTCTGTAAGATGTAATCTATTTTGGGAGCTTTGAGTGAAAGACATACAAATGTGCCAGAGGACCAAATTCATCTTCTTGCAGTGCCTTCAGATATACAAAATCTTAATCCACACAGATCATCCTACTAAATCAGATACTTATATAATTCCACATATAATTTCTCATATCACACAGGCAAGTTAGACGTACTGTCCTACCGGAGCTTGGCCAGAATCAAGTAAGGAGTTGTGATGGAAGCAGGACAAGCCTAAAGAATGAGGGTCATTGAAAACTATTATATCTACAGTTCTAAAAAATGTTAAGACAATGTTTTCAAAAATAGTCATGCTAGAGAACAAAATTCATCTTAAGGTGAGATGAGGTGGGCAGAACTAAATAATTTATTCATGCTACTAAGGGCCTTGGGTGGGACAGGATGCAAAGCAGATGGGCTACTTGCAGTCCTTGGCCTTATTTCAAAGCCTCTGCTGTTATCCTATGATCATTTAAATTAACTTTACTTTCGTAATACATGTATAGCTAGTCTTGGACATACAAACACAACTGAGCCTAAAATTGCAAACCAATGCAGTGGTTAAGTGTTTTGCCCTATTTTGACCTTTTGCCCACAGTTGTAAGCCAATCATTGCAGTTAAGTGAATCTGGCTTCCTCCACTAACTTTGCTTGCCAAAAACTGGCCGAGAAGGTTACAAATGGTGATCAAATGATTCTGTGATAGTGCAATGGTTGTAAGTGTGAAAACTGGTTATAGATCACTTTTTCCAGTGCCACTGTAACTTCAAATGGTGACTGAACGAAAGATTGTAAGGTGAGGACTATCTGTATGTAATTTGTCTTTGAATATACACATATATTCTAATAAACTCATTTAATAAACACAAAGCCTACACTGGTAATCCTCGACTTACTACAGTCAAGCTCAAAATTTCGGTTGCTAGGTAAAACAATTGTGAATTTTGCCCCATTTAAAGACCTTTCTTGCCATACCGTGTTTCCCCGAAAATAAGACCCTGTCTTATATTTTTTTTGCCACCCAAAAAGGCACCCGGTCTTATTTTCGGGGGATGTCATCCACTGACTAACCTATGAGTTAGGGGCATGTGTATGTTGGGTGGACGTGTAAAAATCAAGCTATGTCTTACTTTCAGGGGAGGTCATATTTTCAGGGAAACAGGGTAGTTGTTAAGCGAATCACTGCAGTGATTAAATTAGTAATATGGTTTTTATGGCTTTCCCCATGGACTTTACTTGTCGGAAGGTCCCAAAAGATGATCACATGATCCAGGGACACTGCAACCGTCATAAATATGAAGCAGTTGCCAATCATCTAAATTTTGATCACATGGCCACGGGGATGCTGTAATGGTTCTTAAGTATGAAAAACAGTCATAAGTCACTTTTTTCAGTGACATAATAACTTTGAACAGTCACTAAATGAACTGTTGTAAATCGAGGACTACCTGAATTAAGTATTCTCTATAAAGGCCTAATTGCTTTTGCATCAGACAGCTATTCCAGAGATGACATTCAATCATTCTAGGCAAATTAGAGCCGTAATGGTGCAGTGATCAGAATGCAGTATTGCAGGCTAATTCTGCTGATTGCCAGCAGTTGGATCCTGACCGGTTCAAGATTGACTCATTCTTCCATCCTTCCGAGGTAGGTAAAATGAGGACCCAGATTGCTGGGAGGGCAATATGCTGACTCTGTAAACCGCTTAGAGAGGGTTGTAAGCAGTATATAAGTCTAAGTGCTATTGCTATTATCTAATGAAACATATAAGAAATTCCTTTCTTACCATTGAAATCTGCAGAGTCAGAATTTCAACATCAAAACTAAGCAAAGCAGATAGTTATAACATAAATACTGCCACAAGGGCAAGTTTCTGGTCCCTTTCATGGGAAAAAATGGACTACATTTCCATAGGAAAGTAGTAAATACTTCAGAGACTACAACGTGTAAACGAAAAATGAAAATGTGACCAATCTATCTTGTATTTACTTGAAAAAAGATTCAGCTAAAGGATATTATCTGCCAGGCTTTTACTGGAACATGCTCCATCATCCTTTAGGTTGCTAATAGCTTTTCATCATTATAAAGTACTTTAAACTAAAATAAACTACCATATTTTTCAGAGTATGATGCACTCCCCGCCCTTAAAGAGGCTGAAAATTAGGGTGCAGAGCACATTGCAGCCTCTGTGCCTGTTCCTCCCATTTTCAGCAATGCTGCAGGGATTGCTGCCTCCGCACAACAGCTGATTGGGGGTATTCAGAGGCAATCAGCTATGTGCTGAATCAGTCTGTGCTAAAACTGAAACTGAAACAGGCTGTTTGCTATTTGCTGCAAGGAAAGCTCATGTTTTTGTATCTTGGATTCATTACAATATAAATTCTTGAATGAGCCAAAGTTAATATTACAGATTACTGGTAAGTAATCACAATTTATTTAACTAATTTCTAGGTTGTTTTCTCAATATCTTAGATCTTATGACTGTGGACTGATTTCTTCACCGTCAGAACAGTTTTGGGAGGAAAGAAAAGATCCTTAGCTCAGCTTAGTAGCTGGGGGAGCTTTTTTGTCTCTATTTTGTTGCAAATAAGAAAAAATACTAGAACATTATGGATATTTGATATTATATTTGACTTTTAAACAAAGCAAATCCATATCCAGAAGTTTTATTTATTTATTTATTTATTTGATTTATATCCCGCATCTCTTCACCCATATTGGGGAACTCGAGGCGGCATTAGATGTATGAATTAAATTGGCTCTGGCAAATTGGCAAGTTAGTCTGGCAAATTGCTGGGAGGCAGAGGCAGATTACGCCCCCCGCCCCCCTTTGTTTCCTCCAGAAAGGTTAGGTGTGTCTTATACTTTGGAGAGTCTTCTATTCTGAACAATACGGTAAATAATCCTTCGTCAATATTGTATATTTTCTGGGTAGAACAATCTGTTACTACGAGATCCCTCTTTGTCTTCCTACCTTAGTGGAATTTACAATGCAGCAACCTCAGAGGGAACACTTTTGCCATCAGATATAGAATAGGAAGATGATGTGGTTGCAACAGGTTGATTCAGATTTTCAGCTGAGGCTGTGATAGAAATAAAGACATCTTGAAGAGGCTTCTCGTAGAACAAAGCCAAATGACCTGCTGCCATCTTGTTCACAGACACTGGTGCATCTTTTGAAGAAAAAAGAGGACAAGAAGTTGCAATATGGAAATCTTACATTTATTTCTATCTAGTTATATTCTTTCTGTGTGGTAGCTGATTTTCTTTTTTCAATTGAGGTCTTCGAACCCCCTCAGTTGAAAAGAAGTTATCTACTGAAACAAAACATGTAACTCTAATTGGGTACCCCCATAAATAAGTGTCTCTAATACCTCTGTAATTTTTGAATTAAGTACATGTCCACTGTAAAGGACTAGATCACATGTTGAAAAATTAGAAGAAATTCTATTTGTGATATCAAGGATAAAATTCAGGGATGAAATTAGTTGAAAACACACAGGCTGATTTTTAAGAATTTGGGACAAGAATTTTTCTTGGCAGTTTTGAACTGAAAGACCTATAGAGACATCTATTTATAAATGGGAATTCTAAAAGAATATACTTAGAAACCATTTGATAACCTGAACCAAATATTTCTCTTCAAAATTCTAGAAGTTACTGAAATTGGGGAAAATTTCATTACATGGTTGAAATCAATATATGCTCCACAATGGGTATAAATTACAGGTAATGAGATATTGACTAAACTGTGAAATACAGAAAAGAATAAAGCAGGGATACCAACTTTTGCTGATTGGCTCAACCTCTTCCCAAGTAATTGGGCTAAGATGTGCCTCAAGCACCTCCATAAGATCTCCCAAGCCAGAGTCCAACTTAGAATGAAACCCAGCAACTTTATCCAACTGACAGGTAGAATAATACTCACAGCAGACCCGGTCACCCAAAATGGGGGCATTAGCGGGCTATCTGTGGATATAATATTCTTTGCTTTTACTGCCACAAGTCCATATATACTTGCCCATACACACACACACACACACACACACACACACAAATCATTGTCCATTTTGAATATGTAGCGGAAAGAGGTAACTAGAGAGTTCACAAGGTTGATGTCACCAAGAACTGAGGTGAACTCAAATGATTTTTTTTCACTTTAATAATCTCTTCCTTTATCAAATACAAGCCATTACTTCTCACCTTTACATACAACAGTGACCTCAGTTGGGAGAGCATTCATGGGATTTCCATATATGATCTTTGCTGTAAATGGAAAACTTCCATCTTCTGTGACACGGTAGTTAAATTCCAACTGATTGTACAAGGAATTTCCTTTCACGCATCCTTCAAGAAAAACAGCAAAACATTCCTGCAAGGAAGACAATAATAGACTTCATACCCAAGATCATTTTTGGAGGTTGTTTTCCAGGTGCTCTCCCAGATAAAGTTTAGTTACCAGCAAAAAAAAAAAACAAGGGGGGGGGGGAGCT
>JANHGC010002904.1:59275-71132 GCA_027560395.1 Boaedon fuliginosus | reverse complement strand
AGCACCAAGTTAGGAATGATTATATTTTATATAGTACTGATAAAAGTAGCAAGCAGCAATGGATGGAAGCTCATTGAGGGAGATTCAACCTGGAAGGAATTTCCTGACAGCGAGAATGATGAATCAGTGGAACAATTTGCTCTCAGAATTGCAGATACTCCACTGCTGGAGGTTTTCAAAAAAAGAATGGACAACCATTTGTCTGGGTAGTATAAAATCTGCTGCCTTGAGCAGGGGGTTGGACTAGAAGACCTCCAAGGTCCCCTCCAGCCCTATCATTCTATGATTCAAAGTACTTCTTGGTTTATTTATTTTATTTATTTATTAAATTTATACCCCGCCTCTCTTCACCCCAAGGGGTACACCTGAATATGAAGTCTGCATAATTTGGTGTATTGCTAGTGTGACTTCTCTGACCTCAATCCTAGTCATAAATCGCACAGATCCATGTCTATGTGACTATTATTCCTCATAGGTTGAAACTCTGGCAAGAGTTGTCTGGCGAAGCTAATCAAGCAAACAAACAAAAAGCCCTTTGGGATCGTCCATGGAAGTATCAAACAGATGAATGAAGGAGTTATTATAGTAGTTGCAGTTTTCACATGGCGTTACGCTTTGACACCCTACCCATTTGCTACAGACAGCACTGATCTTTTGCATAAAGAATAAGAAGATAATATAATAAACTCAAGATTCATTTTTTATCCATTGATGAAATAGAGAACAGTTTCAGGGACTTAGTAGTAGTTTTTCTAATTTGTAAGTGGGTCTTTGCTTTCCTTAAGCTTTAGTGAAGAATCTCCATATTTTTGGAACAGGAATATGCTAAGGTAATGGCTAGATTCATACAATGTGCTATATACCAAAATCAAATTCATTTTATTATATTTACAATTGGTATGGGAACCCAAACATTAATTTAATTTAATTTATTAATTTAATTTATTAGATTCATACCCCACCTCTCTTCCCCGGTCAAGGGGAATCGAGGCGACTATAAAATAGCATGCTTGTATGCATTGAGAAAATGAGATTATATCATTTGTTGTGCAATCTTTGCATGTCTCTGCTATTCCAGGTAAAATGAAGAAACATCTTTAAATATTGAATTCTTGAAAAGACTTCAAATTGCATATAATAAAACTAGTATCTTAAAGGATGCTTCAGACAGTCATGATGAAGGAATAATTAACTCAGCAGATTGTGTTGAATCTCACTAGGTAATAAAGATAACCATTGTTTATAGCAGCTATTTATTTATTTATTTATTTATTAAATTTATACCCCGCCTCTCTTCACCCGAAGGGAACTCGAGGCAGCTTTTCCCATCCTGGTTCCATATCTTCTTATTAGAATTTCCAACCAATAGGGAGCTATCAAGCTGAGAAAGGCTGTCTTAAGAACTCTGAAAAACCCTTCCGTGAAAAAAAGCCCAGTCATAAAGCAATGGCTGTTGGTCAAATCAATTCCATGAAAAAATATGTTTAAAAATATGTTTAAAATATTTGGATTATTAATTCATTTAAAATATGAAGGCAAGAATTGGATTAAACATAGTTAATTTAAAGTAGAATATGACTTCTAATAAATTAGCATTCAGAGCTGTGATAATTTTCAATCCATTTTATATCTGACATTTTGGCCCTTTTTTTAAATGAAGCAGCAGCTAGATTTTTTAGGTTCGTTATCTGTTTGGTTGTTGTTCTTTCTCTGTTCTAATAGGTAATTATGCTGGAAGGAAGCCAAGGAAGAAAGACTGTTCAGAGATATAAAATGAAGTTCTTGTTTTCCTTTTCATCAAATGAAGGTGATGTTGTGGAAGTGCTATCTATTATTTGGATTATTGCATCATGTTGTTTGTTATGATCACCCCTGCCAACAGTACGAAATTGTCCTTAATGTAAAATGGCAACAGGATTATTAATGGAGATTGGGCATATGGAGCTAATTCCAGTCTTAAATAGCAAGCAGTACTGATTTCCAAGTCTCTGATCTTTAAAGTTTTCCCTGTGACCATGTCCCCCTGCTCAGATGTTAACACTGTCTCCAGAGACTGTTCCTTAGGCTTCTACGTTGTCTAAGATGATCACCTTCTGTTTTACAGTCCTTTATCTCCGGAATGCTCTCCTTGGATAGGCTGACAACTATTAATCATATTTTTGGTTCAGGATGAAAGTTTAAAAACTCAAATTTTAGATTGTTATAAAGGAGAATTTCAGGTGGCATTGCTCTTCTAGCTATTCAGTTTTCATCATTTATTGCATTTGCTATTAAGAATTATTGATTCTAGTGTCCTTATAGGAACTGGTGATCTGGGTCAGCCAAGAGTACAGATTCAGTTTTAGTTTTTCCCACTTTATAAGTTTTCCGGTATCACATATTCTATCAGGAGCAATTCTTGTGTCCTGATGCATCATAAGCCAAATTTATAGCCAAGAAATGGGGTTTATGTTTCCTTGAGATTTAGAAAGGGCATGTCTGATTTCACAAAACAGGAAAGAGAAATTCACTGATTACAAAAAATAGCCATAGCACTTGACTTATATACTGCTTTATAGGGCTTTACAGCCCTCTCTAAGTGGTTTACAGGGTCAGCATATTGCTCCCAACAATCTGGGCCCCCATTTTACTAACCTCAGAAGGATGGAAGGCTGAGTCAACCTTGAGATGGTCAGGATCGAACTCCTGGCAGTGGAATGCAGAGGTAGCTTGCAATATTATATTCTAACCACTGCACCACTATGGCTCATACAAAAATATTATGAATAAAATCAGTATACCCCTATTTGTACATAGAGCAGCTCCAAAGCCATACAGCAGGACAAGGTGCAAAAGAGTTGGGACAGGAATAACTGTCTGAAAAATCAGAAGAATCTTATGGGATAGGCTTTTGCTTTACAAAATCATCTGTCAAGGAAATTTTCACTCAACATTAAATGAAAATAAACAAACTGTGTCCCAATGCAAATCCTAGAATGTGTAAAGAATGTCCACTTTCAATCAATGAAGTTCCAAGCCAGGCAGCCTTTGGGAAGTTTGTTTTGGAACTGAATTGGCTCTGTTGTTTGTGAGCAGAATCCTACTGCCTCTCCGAGAATATTCTCAAAGGCAGTGCAAGGCAACCATTTTAAATTTTCCCAACAGAGTTCTGCCTTAGGAATGTCTTACTGACCTGTGCTCCATCTGCTTCTGTTTTCAAAAGATCAGAGGAAAGTTGGTTGCAATAAAGGCCGGTGGGTCTGAGAGCTGGGTCATTTACCTGAAAACAATATCAACAAAAAAAGAAGTCATCAGCACAAGTTGAGAAATTTGAAATTGTTTAATAGCCTTGTCACAGGAAAAGGGATATCAATGGAAAGTCAAAATCAAAGGGAGCTGCAGGCATCATCTCAGATGACCAATTCACTACAAACATCTGTCTTCCCTGGCTTGAGGAAAAGCTTTGCATATGGTATCTGGGAGAAAATGCAAGTTAGGGCAGTGCTTGATAACAAAAGCAATATTCCTTGATTAGGCTTGTTCTGAACGGTTCCTATTTTAAATACAATCAGCATTAGGTTTGAATTTACTCATGTATTTATTATGATGATTTTATGCTCCATTAAACTGGCCAACTCTAAGCAGCTTACAAAAACTTGTCAAAATACAGCAAAACAGTGGAAGCAGCTTGGATTTCTTTAGAATAATAAAAGCAGGGGTCTGGGGGGACCTTAAAAGTCTTCTAGTCTAACTCCCTGACCAAGGCAGGATTCTTTGCCTTCAAAAGCGTTTTGGCTCATTTATTTATTTTTTAATTAAATTTATATGCTCTCCATGTCACTCTTGAAGTGATTCTGGGCAGTTAAACAACTCAATGGGAGTTAAACATTAAGCGTTCCTCCTTGCTGTCTATAGGCCTGTGCTGAGTGTGGAAGAGAAGCATACACTGAGTAAATCTGCTGGGCAGATTCTACATTTGCTTTACAAGCCTGACAAAGACCAAGAGCACCTTAAATCTTTAAATGAGAACTCTGAATTTCTAATGTATAAACTAAAGGGTTTTTTTTACCCTCATCTTAGATTTAAGATATGCTACGTCACGTGGCAAAAGCTGCAAAATTTTAGAACATATAATATTCATGTCATATCTTAAATCTCCTAAATACTTCAGCAGAATTGGATCTGCTATCTTGAACATCTAAAAACTTTACAGTAAGGAGTATAAGATATCAAGGGTCAGACTTCCAAGGCTAAAAACTAGAACGTGCTAACTTAGACCTATTTACATATGATGTATTAAACGTAATCCATAATCTCAAGTACCTACGTAGCTGCAGTTAGGATTACTTTACTTAATCTGGCCTTCTCTTCCAGTTGACCACTGAATGCTAGCAAAGAGATAAAATTCAACCTCTGCTGCCATCTAACAAGTTACCTGAATTTTTGCACCTGTGATATGTAGGTGCAATGAACAGTAAATGTACGTAACAAATACACTCCCACAACTCAAGCCTGTTGTTGCTTGTGTTGGCCAATAGAATGGGTTTCTGGAGACCAGCAGAGTTTTCTGATTTTAGGAGGTATGCCCACCATCTAAGATGTCTCCTCCCCAAATGGGACATCTTGTCACCCCAACAGAGTAGAGTGTTTAGCATTTCTTCTGACTTTCTACTTCTCTCCAGTCTCCCAGAAGTTTTCTCCCTCTTGGTGGAAGAGGAAAAATGGATCTTCTTTTTTTCCCTGTACCCTCTCCTTGTCACTTTGCAGCTACTTGTCAGTTTATCCCAGATATCTGCTGGGTGTGGGTGGGTTTCTCACTGAAAATGGAGTTCTGATCTTGATGCAGACCAAATGTGAACATTTTAGCGTGATACTCATGTTCTTTTTATACATATATAAATATATCAATAACAGAATAACAGAGTTGGAAGGGACCTTGGAGGTGTTCTAGTCTAACCCCCTGCTCAAGCAAGAGACCGTATACCATTCCAGACAAGTGGCTGTCCAGACTTTTCTTAAAAGCATCCATTCCATTGGTTAATTGTTCTCACTCTTAGGAAGTTTCTCCTTAGTTCTAAGTCATTTCTCCCTTGATTAGTTTCCATCCATTGCTTTCTGTCTTCTGGTACTTTGGAAAATAGGATCCCCCTCTTCTTTGTGGCAGCCTCTCAAATATTGGAACACTGCTATCATGTCATCCCTAGTCCTTCTTTTCACTAGACTAGACAAACCCAATTCCTGGAACTGTTCTTCATATGTTTTGGCCTCCAGGCCCCAAATCATCTTTGTTGTTCTTGTCTGCACTCTTTCCAGAGTTTCTACATCTTTTTATAATACGGTGATGAAAACTGTATGCAATATTCCAAGTGTGGTCTTATTAAGGGTTAATATTTTGAGACTTTGGCTAAGTCCACAGAAGAGGGAGACACATCTGAATACACTGACCTGCTCAGAGCATAGCTGGTTCATGCCAGGCATCTGCAATGAGTTCATTGGCATTTGCCCAGCCATTGGGTTCATATTCTGGGCACTGGCATTTCCTCCGGCCATGGAGACTGTGATGCTCATGTTGTTGTACATTCCCTGCTGAGCTGAGGGGGGCTGAGTCTGCCCAGCCTGGCCATATACACTGCATTTGAAAGAATGAGGCACAGGAATTACATACTGGGATGGGTTTCATTCGAAACCAGATCAATTTCAGAAGCATGTTAAGTTGTACTGCAGAGACATTACATCCCCACATTATTCTCATTCTTTTTGTATCAGTTCAAAGCAAAATTAGTTGGTCCAGCCAAAACAGACTTGCTATGATCTATCTGAAATTATGATTTAACGTGTTTTCCTACCTTGAATTAACAATAATATTTTAAAAAGAAGAAAGGGGGGAAAAGGGAGACAGGAAAATCATTTGTGAATTATGTGATGCCATTTATAAATGTTAATAACAATAATCTGACCGGTCCAGCCTAAAATATTTGGAGGAATACCAGGAAACCAATAATAAAGTGGATCGAAGTATACTTGATCACAGGTTTCAATGAATGTCAACCGTGTGCTCTGAGGAATGGAGCATCAAGGTAGTTCATCACCTTCATCATCCTCACTGCAAACTCTAAGTTGTCTAATTATTGACCAGACAGGGGTATCTGGCCAAAAAATAAAAATAAAAAGCTTTGCTAAGAGTTGGTATTCAAAGGTTAAACTACGGAGCATCCATATTTGAGAATCAGGCTTACTTGCTGTTCCCCATAGTTCCTTGCTGCCAGGTCTTCATATCAGGTGACTGATACCCAGGTGTGGGTGGGGCAGACTGCAGCATGGGACTCTGAGATGGAGGGATCTGAGGGGACATCAAAGGACTACTAGGACTGAGTGATGGGGCAAAAGCAGCTTCACCTTGCTGACCCATTCCTGAAAGGAAAACAACATCAAAAGGAACTGGATTAATTCACAGGATGGCAACTACAATATTTTATGCTGTAAACTTGATTTAGTTAAATCAGTACTGGATTAAAATTGGAGCTTGATACACAAGTAGCTACCCATTAACGAGTTTGAGAGAGATGCAAGCATTCTGGAGTAGGGTGGAGATGGTGAAGATATTCATTTAAATGATGCATACAACTTTTCAGACAAAGAGCTTTATTTTGGCTTTTCAGAGATCTGTCAGTTTTAATTAAATGTACTTTCATGTAAGCCAAATTAAATATAATTCATAAGATTTTATATTTCTCCCTTATGTCCCATTTAAGTTGATAATATGCTGCATTTTTTGGGGAATATGTTGCAGTTTTTTGGAGTGGGAAAAGGAACCACACACAAGAATTGTGGAATCTATAGGAGCCATGATGTTGCAATGGCTAGAATGCAGTATTGCAGGTTAATTCTGCCCACAGCCAGGAGTTCAACCGTGACTGGCTCAAGCTTGACTCATCCTTCCAAGATCAGTAAAATGAGGGCCCGGATTTTGTGGGGCAATATACTGACTCTGTAAACTGCTTAGAGAGGGCTGTAAAGCACTGTGAAGGGTATATAAGTCTAAGTACTATTGCTACATATAGCTTCAAGTGCTTCATTTTTAAGTAATTTTTAACTTTCTGGACAGATT
Source organism: Boaedon fuliginosus (assembly GCA_027560395.1). Taxonomy (NCBI): domain Eukaryota; kingdom Metazoa; phylum Chordata; class Lepidosauria; order Squamata; family Lamprophiidae; genus Boaedon; species Boaedon fuliginosus. Next base: position 64,045 of record JANHGC010002904.1, on the reverse strand, counting down.
CTTTTATGTGTAGCCAGAAACATGTCCTCACATTCTGAAGTTGTGTCTGCTGACTGAAGTATCACCTTTTCCCCCCATACAGCAAGTCCCAATGACGCACCTGATCCGGAATACTGGAATATGTTCTGTTGCATCTGTGGGTTCATATTGGAGCCGAACTGTCCTCCGACGCTTCCCATCATCCCCCTGTTCACCAGATTGCTACGATTGGCCAATGCCACTTCGGGGTTTGGCGCCAGCTGCGAGAAAGGGCTGGTGGAGGTAGGGGGGTTTCCAGGATTCGTACCATAGTTGGGGGGAAAAGGGAATTGCTGTGGGGGACCCTGGGGAAGGCGCCCAGCTGCCAGCTGCACCGGAACCCCAGCAGAGGGAGGAAGATTGTTCCCAAAGCTTTGCTGTTGTCTCATCAGCATGGCTCTCTGCTGCATAAGTTGCCTTTGTCGATGTTGCTGGCTGTAAAGTTCACGGTGACGCTGAGCCAACATCTGTGCATTCAGAGGGGGCTGAGGAGGAAGAGGAGGAGGAGGAAGAAAACACAACAGTGATGATGGTTCTCAGATGAAAAGCCAGACAACCTCCTCAAAAGATTGGACATTATCAAGTTAAGAAACTTTTGCAAAGCTCTCACTATTCATACTCCTCAATACCCTTTTTTCCATCATTCCTCACACCTCTTTATGCAAAAGGGCAGAGAAAGGGGAACCAACCATAACAATATAGTACACATTACCTTGTACATACAAGCAAAAAAAAAAGCTACATTACTGATAAAAACATTAATGCTTGCTTTAGGAATGGATGCTTGTACAGAATAATTGAAACAGCTCAACCAAGTGAGTCAAATAACAGAAGTATACATATTCCCCCATGGCTATTTTTGTTATTCATTATCATTTATTCATTCATTAAAACCACTTAATTACTTGGATTTTGCCATTACAGAATAGCAATGGTCCTTAAATACTATGGTTTAAATGGAGGTTCAAGATATGGAGAGAATGTACCTGTGTGCAGGACAGGAAGTATGAGAACTGCAATTGCTATTATGCTCTACTCCATGGACACTTGTGAAAATCTACTTTATTATACCATTAGGCTCTTTCTAAACATGGGATTTTATCAATTAACTATATATCCATGGAGATTTAATATATTATATATCTCATAAACTCTTTATGGAGATTGGAATATAAGAAACCAATAATCTCTGGAAACATAGCAAGAATGGGAGACCCGAGTCATTAATCAACTCCTCTCATTACTGAAGGAGAAGGAACCTAGCTCCTCCGATAAAGATGAAAGAATATGAACAATGTTGGTTTGTCATTTAACATCCCTGACCCCAGGAGGGATATTTCTTTTTCCAGCTATAATCTAAAGAATTGCAAGCAAATATTCCAGCTTTCTGATTTTTAGTTCAGTTGTTAGCTTGGAAAAAAGAGGGAGTGGAGAAGCATCAGCTGTTCCTACTTCTGCTTGTCTAGAAGAACACCTGTTGGTTTCTGTTGCTTTGCTCACTCATTCTTTTATAATCCAATAGTTTATTGCTCTCAAGCTGGTCTCTCCTCCAAACAGCCTGTTTTGAAAATCTCTCCCAGTTTCTGATCTACCCTGGTGCTCTCCATCTCTGTCCACAACAGCTATACAGACTGGGACAAGGGGGGGATAACCCAACACCAGGGGATGGGCAGGGACTATCAGGTTGCAGAAATTTGTCCTAAATTTTGTTAACCAGGACCCTGGGCTAGGATTGTGCTTTTCAGGAGCAGCCACACAGATGTCCCTCTGACATTAGAATGATGATGACACCCCATTTTTTTTGCAAATAAACAATACATTTGGACTAACATGTATTATTCTGGTCACTATATTTAAAAAAAAATTATCAAAGGTGGAAGAAAATAATTCAAATAATCAAGAATCCAGAAAATTTCCTTATGAGGTACTGGGGCCCTTAACTGGTAAAAGAAGTAACTTAAATCAGGGGACCCCAACCCCTGGTGGCAGACTGGCACTGGTCCACGGCCTGTTAGGAACTGGGCCACACAGTTGGGACTGGGAGGTGAGCAGCAGGAGAACAGAACTGTACATGCACGCTCCTCCCCTCTCCAGTCCACAGAAAAATTGTCTTCCACAAAACTAGTCCCTGGCACCAAAAAGGTTGGGGACCATTGACTTAAGAGAGCAATGGTATTTAAATGGGATTAAATAATGATGTAGAAGGTAGAAGGTTCCCTCCTCGCCTCTGTTATAATTCTAGATCATTCAATATATCCCAGCATTTACCTGAGGTGTCATCTGCTGCTGCATGCCTGCCCTTATGCCGATACCACCTGGAGGATTTGCTGCAAACTGGTTTAGAATAGCCTGCCGATTTTGGTGTATCATCTAGAGACAAAGAAACAAATAGGATTTGGTCTCTCTGCAAACTGCACTGCATACTTCACCCATTTCTTTTAGTCAACAATACTTGCAACATAAATCAAGGTCAGCTGACTGTTTGCATAGGTTGAGACTGGGAGACCTACAGCTTTTGGGCTATTATTGATTCAAAGCACCCAGCCTCTCATTCTATTGCCCACACTAACTTAGATATTTGTGAGTTGTCGGGCAGCAATGTCTGTCTAACAGCCAAAGAGTTTATTTTCTGATTTTTGGAGAAGCTATAGTGATGAGAAGAAAGACTGCAAAGAGAAGAAGAAAGGTATCTATTCTGGTAGATATTGTATCTAAAGATACCAGGTTTTTAGAAAGGGTAATTTACGGAAAGAAAAAAATTGTCACCGTAGATGGGGAGGGTAAAATATAAATGCATTTAAAACTGCTGTCAAAAAGATCGGAAGCCGCTTCTTTATAATCGTTTCTTTTTCTGTTTTCTTTTGTGCTTATTCATCATTCTTCCGTATTTTATTTCTTTTCTAATATTTGTACTGTTTTGTCTTGTAAAAAATTTATTCAATGAAAATTACATTTTTTTAAATGGAGAGATCAGATTTAAAAATGCCAGATATAAGAATAAATTCTAGAAGAGTTGGTTAGTTGCTTACATGCTAAAAGAAAGACCAGGACTGAAAAGAAAATTGTTCCTAAAAAAAATTAGGAACTGGTCTGTGCCAGGACAAGTAAGAGGTTGCTGGATATAAGAAACTTGCCCGAATAGCTGCTCAAACATCTCCTGAACAGCCATAAGCTTATTAGTAAATGAATGTATTCTTTTGACTGATGGAAAAGGAGAGGAAGGGCTATCAAGTGATAGGCAATTACTTCCGCTTGGCCAGAGCACAATGGGCAATGACCAGACAAGCTGAGACTGGACTCACCTGCTGTTGCCCTTGTAGACGTTGTTGTAACTGCAGCCGCAACTGATTTGGAGCTGTTGGAGGCCTGTTGAGTGCCTGTCGTGGCTGCATCCCTACAGCAGGGAAAGCCCCACGAGGTGATGGGACCTGGACTGACATAGGTCCAAAGGACTGTTTCTGCCTCACGATGCCTGGGAAAGGCCCAGGAAGGTTGGCAGTGGGGGAAGCCGAGGGATAAGGCTGAGGGTACATGCTGGGTTTCTGATCCATCACAAGAGTTGGTGGTGGTGTTACTTGTTGTGGCTGGAACCTCTCTGTCAGTGCTTCTAGGCCACCTCCCTGTTTAAGAAATGAGGTGAATTTTTTGAGTTTCAGCAGAATTCCAAATACATTGCTTGGACATTAGCTTTGTATAAAAGCAAATTCAAGAATACAACATGGTAAGCTTCATATGTATGTAAGTATTTAATTTAGAAGGCTGTCCAACTCCAAAATTATTCTGGACAGCTTATATAGTTAAAAAGGGAAGAGAAAATAAAAAAACCCCATAACTGCATGGATTTTTTAAAAATCACCCTAATAAATAAACAATTAAATATTTTAGAAATGTGAAATAGTTTATAACCCTTCTTCTACACCACAAATAAAAAAACAGGGAAAGAAGACAAATCCCTTTAAGCAGAGCCAAAACACCCTACAGGTTGCTCCAGGTTTAGAGGACACCAATGTTACATGTTTTTAAAAATACAATTTCTTACATTTTATCCAGTATAGAATTCATTGGAAAAGACTCTGATGTTGGAAAACATTGAAGGCAAATGGAGAAGGTGATGGCAGAGGATGAGATGGTTAGATAGTGTCATCAATGCAATGAACATGAATTTGGGCAAACTACAGGAGACAGTGGAGGACAGAGGAGCCTGGTGTTCTAGGGTCCATGGGGTCACAAAGAATTGGACATGACTTAGTGACTGAATGCCAACAAGAACAAAGCAGTAGAATAACTAATAGGTGAGTTAGGAAGCTGTGAGCTTGGCTTTCCTATGTCTTTATTCAGTCTTGTATTAATTTATTTTGTTGACTGTGAACTCAACCTCCCCAACACATATTTATTCATAATCATTGCCAATTATACAGGGTTGGGATCATGTCTGACAGAGGTTATAATTTCTATTGTAATGGATTTTTAAAAAGGCAAATCAGTTGGAAGTTGGGATGCAATTATTATTATTATTATTTATTCAATTTGTATCCCGCCTTTCTTCACCCAAAAGGGGAACTCGAGGCGGCAAGGGGAACTGTAATGAAAAAAAATTTAATTTATTCTTCCTGGAAGGGCATAATTCAAGAAAAAAATGTCATGTAGACTAGTATAGACTAGAATAGACTAGAAATAGAAATAGAACTACTTAACGATGGTCAGATTTTGATAATAAATGAGAATTAGCCTGTACTTTAACTATGTGGATGT
>JANHGC010002904.1:32883-54711 GCA_027560395.1 Boaedon fuliginosus | reverse complement strand
GGAAGGAAGGAAGGAAGGAAGGAAGGAAAGAAGGAAGGAAGGAAGGAAGGAAGGAAGGAAGGAAGGAAGGAAGGAAGATTTCATTAATGACAAATAGGATGAAGAAAGCTTCATGCTTCAAGTTCTACTTTGGCTATAAGGCAACTTGTCCAATGGAAAACCGGGGCATGAGGCCAAGAACCTGTAACTGAATCCTCTTTCACTCAGAGCTCATGCATTTGGGCTCTTCCTGGCAGGCGGCAACTCCTCACCCATTCCAAAATAGCATGTTGCTTGTATTTAGGGAAATGAGACAGGACAGCTGGAGGCAAAGAGTTGTGGCAAGAGAGATTTCTGTCCTCCCCTAGGATTATTGCCTAAACTAACATTCTGCCAAGAGCTACGTTTGCTTCCACACAATTTCCCGTTAGACTTATAAAAATTGTTGAGTGGTTTCTGCAGGGCTTTATTTTATACATGGATCTCACTCAAGGTTATTGGAAGAGGGGATAATAAGGAAGAGGGTGGAGCATGGATAGTAGCAATTAGACAAAAATGCACAAAATCATTTCTCACTGCCACGTCCCAAATGAATTATTATTTTATGGAAGCAATCTTTTAGGGATTCTGTGGGCAATTTTATGTCACTAGATGGTGTAGTATTAAAGAGTTGAACAACCATACCTTGACTGAAAAGTCTTAAAACAGGTACTCTTTGGCCCATGAGCTGAGAGAAAGATTACCTCATTACCAACCATGATGCTGTCTCAAAAATAAGGCTGGTGAGGGTGCTGGCCTTAGTGTTTCAGTGTGGGACAAGTTAAGAAAAGTGATTAGTGAATTCATGCCACTTCATTTCTCTTCCCAAAGAGCACTTCCCTTCCAAAGGATGCTAAACCCATGCTTAAAAAATAGGTTTAACACTTCTTCAAATAAGCATCGAACCTCTTTATGTAAGGAATCCATATAAGATCTAATAAAACCTGACAACTGTTTAAGAAAGTGGTCTTCGGCTATTAAGAAGGCAGATGCCCCTGCGGAGGTCAGGTGTTTAGTCTCTTCTACTGCCAAATGAATTACTGAAGGGTGTTCCTGAATGACTGGGGAGGGAGGGCATGCCTGCAGGCCTAAAGTGACCTGTAGAAGCTGGGAGAAACTAATTCTTGACTGCAGTATCAACCACATGGTCAATGAAACATGCTAGATCATGGCAAAAAAAATTGCCATGAAAAGAAGGAAAACACAAATTTAAAAACTGCAATAGCTCAAGACAAGTTTTAAGCTGCCTCAACTATAGACTGAAGATAAGGCAAAGGCAATCTCATGAGGACATGAAATAAAAAACCAGTGACCAGATACATTTTTGCTTGAGTTAGGGAGCTACGCAGAATTTAAGTAAAGTAAGGTGCTGAGATTTTCTGAATTTGAGATTTAATTCTGAGATTCTTAACTTCCTTGGATGAACCATTAGAAATATCTAAGCGGGTGTGGGGGGACCCTGAGACACCATCTTTTCAGACTTGACAAAGGAACCATATTGTCTAAGGCACAATCTTTTCCCTGGCTGGACTTTGACCAGAAAGGAATGACTGATGAAGAATGAAAGATAAGATCTTAAAATAAGTTGCTGTCTTACACAATAAGATCTTTTTAAATGGAAGATGGGGGAGTCTCTTGTTGTATTTAATCTGAGGAAGAGTGAGATGAATGTCAAGACTTCACATTCTATAAGTCCTGTGTGTTCCCTAGTGACAGCATAACATTTAATCCATACTCTTTCATTTCTTTTTCAATGAACAGAAGTGAAAAATAAATGCAGCTTTATGGTTCCTGCTGTTTCTTGACCAAACAGACACCATGCATTAGGTTTGTGTGTTTCTCTCTGTGTGTACAAGCACAAACATATGCATTTGAAGCTGCTCTCCAGATGAGAAACTCCACATCTTTACTGCAAATTGGGGGGGGGACTTTTAGATGACTTTTTAAACTTATCATATTATTGTCTGGGATACCCAATGATCAAGAAAAAACATCCCTATACTTACTCATCTGGTTTAGTCATAGGTCCTCTGTTGATGGAAGCCATGGGATTATCTGCCCATGGGATCTGCTCCCCCATGGCTGGCTGGCCAAATTGATGCTCACTGACTCCCAATTCCAGTTCAGGCAATCCTGAGAGAGAAAAGTATATATCATTTGAGGTACAGGAAGAGTACACTAGTTTGATCAGGTCATAAAATGGGACAAAAGGAGAGGATGTGATTGCACCTAGACTGGAGCTTGTTCATAAGGAAAACTGGATTAAGACGTGCAAACATTCTGTTGTATTAAGACTATCTGAAGCAGTAAGGAGGCAGTCCACTATTCTAAGCATCATTCAAACAATTATCTGCCTGAGTAGCAGTACCACCCAGTAACATTTCATAGTTTCTGTAATGGGAAGAGGGTAGTTCTATGGGTTGGAGTATGCATGACAACCATGAGACACTCTTGGCCCTCTTTGGTCTGGCTCACAGCAAGGAAGATATTCCCTGGGATTCCTTGCAACATGGTGGCAATCAGTTCTTGAGGTATCCTCCATTGGGGCCCCTCACTGTGCTCTATGGGTATCCTCAAACACAATCACCCTTTGTGAAATTCAAAGGTGCTCTGAAGTATCTTTGTTATAACATGATACTGCACCTGAAAATATTTGGTACAGATAATGGTGGCGCATTAAGAGGTTACAATGATAGCGAAAGTTGGGATCAGGAGGATCCCTCCCGTCAAATATAAGGGAAGGACTGAACTGAAGACTGGTACCATTTTCACAGTGATAAAAGCTGTCAGATGTAGTACTCAAAAGCCAGAGTATGCTCCATCCCATATCTGGGTAGAGCAGGTTGCCCTGATTTAAAAAAAGAACACTTAATCTCTCCCCTGGTATAGCTGACAAAGCAAGGAGAGCCCGTGGCTTAGAGGTTAATACATCTATCTAATATGTAAGTAGCCCAGGTTCAAATCCCAGAAGGATATGGCTAGCTGACAAGAGCTAAATAGCTTGAAATAGATCTATACTAGTCTCTCTTTATTTCTTTGTCGGTAAAATATAAATTTAACTCAAAAGCCAAAGCTGCATGATGATTAATAATGTACCCATAGCACCCTCAATCAGTTCACCATGCTTCACTGGGCTTCCAAAATCCAAATCATAGTTCCATGACAGTTTGAAAGGCTGTCTAATGTTATAATTGTGAAAATAAATACTTTTGCAATTCTGCCAAACATCTCCTGGATCTTCAAGTAGGAAAATGGGTGCTGAAGGAGTAAAATAACAGCTTTAGGACATGAGGTAGGAAGCAGCAACTCTTTTTTAAAAAACTTTTCAAAATACGCATATCTAAAGATACGCATATCAAAAATATGCATGTCTAAAGATGAGGACAACTAGGCTATTCAGAACATTATTTAATTAAACACTTTTATTCCCATGTATTTTCAGCCATGCTCATTGTAAGAAGTTGAAAATATGGAGCAGAAAGAAGTCCAAGCGTGTTCTTTTGGTTGGTCTGACAGTTCCAATGGCTGTCTAGACCAGTGAAACTCTAGACTAACATGGCCATGGCAGCATTAAGGGCTATTTGCTGTAGCTTGATAATAAACAAGCATAGTCCTTAAGCTCAAATAATATCTCAATTTTCCCCAGGCTAGTATGCTCCAGATACACTGAGGTTAAATTGCCACCCTGTCCTGGATGATAGAAATTGTTGTGCAACACATTAAAAGGGCACCAGGTCAGCCTGGTCTGGAGTGCAAGCCTTGTGACTGAACAGAGTCACAAAACGGAGAGTAAAGTCAACCTGAAAGAATTTATTTCATTCTTGAACTAGCTGTGCAGCAGCAGTGAAATATTCTTAAGGGTTGCTTGGCAACTGGAAAATAAAGAAATTGCTGGCAACAATCGTAGCATAGCTGATTATGGCTGAGGAACGGATTGCTCCAGATGGGGAAGCCAAGGGGGCTGACCATCCATACTAGAAATACAGCTAGCAACAAACTCAAGAGGGCAACAGATCAAATCACAGTCTTTCTAGAACTTTCATTCAAATACAATCAAATTATATTATTGATGGCCATGTTCCCTCTGCCAATGAGATCTCTGCCTATAAACAAGACACACCCTCCCTTTTTATTTCAGGAAATTGAAATTTGCTTGTATTTCATGGCATTCAGCTATGAAATATTACTCTAATATTCCGTGTAATAGGGATTATATTTGCTAATTAGAAAAAAGGTGCACATATGAAATATAATATCAAAACTATGGATAAAATTAAGTCGTGAGCACAATGTAGCCCATCAATAACATAATTCCACAATCACCAGAATGTCCCTCCTCAGACCTCAGTCCTCCAAATTAAAATTCACATTAAAAATAGCTTTACATTTGTCAGCTTGGTAAATCTTGTGAGATCTGAGAGAGCAAATGTTTCAAAGGATTTGGGGAATTTGAAGACTGTGGAAACTTTGAGAGGCTTTTTTGTGAGTATCTTGGATTCTTTAGGGCATTTACCAGAAACTGTGTGTTAATGTACATGTTGAAATGCCTGATAAATTTTCCTCATGAGGCAGATCCATAGGAGCTCAATAGAAGGACCTTAACTGCACAAATTGAAAATGGGATACTGGAATGCGTGAGAGACTCCAGGGTATGACAATATCTCACATACAGTAAGCAAAAAGAGGAGTTTTAGGATGAACACTCAAAATTTCCTCCTAAATATTCTGTAGTGCTGCAAAACAGATCTTTTGGTGCTGAACTTGTATGATGATAGGATAAGACGTTTCTAGATTCTGCAGTGAAGACATTTCTTCTACTATTTATGATTTTTTTATTTTTTATTTAATAATAATAATACTATTAAGATAGCTATTCTTCATTCTTGTGTTTTTACTTCAGGTGAAAGAACAACTGAGCAGAACTAATGTTTCTGAGCAGGCTAAGCATGTGATAATTACATTTGTACTTCAATATGCAAAACAAATACCTTCTCCTAACCATTCAGGTAATCAGTCCAAAAATGCAGGGGTGTCAAACTCAAGGCCTGAGGGCCAGATTTGGCCTGCGACGTGCTTAGATCTGGCCTGTGGAGCTAACCTGGAAACAGTGAGGGACCGGTAGGCAGTGCCTATGCCAGCAAAAATGTGCTCCCAAGCTCAGTTTCTGGCTGCAATGGCCTCCTGAAAATGGAGCTGGGGAGGACCGCATGCAGCCCTCCTAAATTCCATTTTTGCAAACCACGATCTCTCAACTCAGGGAAGAAAAAAGTGCTATGGATGCTCTTTATCTCCGGGAGGAAAATTAAGATACATGCTTAGCAAATATTAATAATAATAAAGTAGAGGTTAAAAGCCTGATGTAGTCACATGTTTTACTGCATGACAGGCTAAGTCGTGTTATAGGCTGATTTCTCTGAAAGAGTTATTGGGAAAAGGAATTCATTTTTATACCAATAGACCTTAGAAACAGAGGTTTACATTCATCATAGTATAAGCACATACCAGTATCCGGTTGAAAGGGACTCGGGCCAGGTACTGCCCCCCTGCCCTGTTCCGATGGCAAGCCATGATGAGGGCTGCTGCCATTTGTGGCAGGGAAAGGCGCTGTCCGTAGCTGAACTGGCTCCATTGGATCACAGAATTCAAATGGGGACCGTCCAGTTTGCATTCCCTGCCCACCATTAACAGCTAGAACAGAAAAGTTCAGTTCAGAGAGCAGCACAGGACTTCCCTGTTTTGGTCAACCAAAGATACTACCAGCAGTGATATTAGATAGAGAAGGTCAAGGTTGTATAAATTGGCATTAGAGGCACACATGTGATTGAACCATTCTCCTCCTCTTGACCTTTCCCAAATCTTTTTTCAGACAAAGAAAAATGTTAATAAAAAAAGCTTTAAAATTCACAGTGAAAAATTGCATAGTTTCTGAAAATGACCATACTCTCTTCTGGTACTGTACTTACTGTCTGGAATTCCTATGCAAACCATCAGAGGGCTCTCTTTCCCACTCAATAATTAATAGAAATTCCTTTGCTTTAATCAAAGGAATCAAACCCCATATTTTCAGTGTTCGATGTGACAAACATTATAACCCAGGGATAGATTTAAACCACAAGCTTAACCTAGTTGGAAGGAAAATTCTTGCAGCAAAAATGTGAATTTCTTCCCTCAGCTTCTATTCTTTTTTCCATTCTCAAATATTGCTTAGCTGTTTCAGAAAAGAGATTGTGAAAAATTAGTACTGGATAATGTTCATGTTAAAACCTGAATAGTAAATATCCTCAATTGCTAAGAAAGCCTTCCAACTGTATTCTATAAAAAGTGTATGAAATATGTAAATCCAAATTTCATTTTTAAAAAGTTGCAAAATTATCAGGTTTGAATTCAATGATTTTCTTATCTAGCTCTAACAGCAGAAAAATGTTTCAACCTTCAATCCTACAAGCAAGTTCACAATTATGTTCTTGGAATTAAAAAAACTAAACAGATAATGCTCTATTTACAAAGCATTTGCAAACGTATCAATGATATAGGGTGATTCTGTCAGGTAGAAAATAACTGTTAACCCAAAGGTTTACATGCGTCCTACAAATAACAAGAATAATGTTAATAAGAACAACAACAATACTTATTGCATTCCACCTTGTAATACTAATTATCTGGGACTCATATTGTCTTAATCAGGACTGTCAAACTTGCTTCCCATGGGTCAGATGCGTCATGCGCTGGCCATGCCCACGCCCAGTTTAGCAAAGGGGGGGGGGGAGTCGCAATATGTCATGTGACGTTGCCGTGATGACGTGAGTTTGATACCCTTGGTCTTAATTATCTAACAAAAGAACCTTATCTCTCAAAATGAATGAACCCATTATAAAAATCATTGTAGATTTTTTAATTAGTTTTTAAAAGTTGGGTTTTCCAAAGCTTCACATGGAGTAAAGTCCTCAGTGCACAGGTTAACAGGCTTGAGTGAGCTGCATATTATATTTGCATCATGAAACTCAAAGAAATGACAGCAGAAATGATTAGTTAAAACAACCAAGAGGTGAACAGCTTTTTTCAAACCACCTTGTAGTTTTTGCAGTTAGGGGAAAGCAAAAACTGCTCTTTGACATGTGCCTTGTGTCTGAGCACCATGCTTCATAAAACCTATTTCTCATAATGCAGCATCCTTCCTGTCTTTTCTTTCTACAGCTAGCAATAAGCCCAGTCCCAGTGTATTTTGATAAGTGTATCTCAATAAGTATAAAATCCAGCAAACAGTTACTTCTTGTGACAGGCTTTTTATATATTTTACTGGTTTAGTTATAAGGCACTATAAAATTGGACACAAAGAAGTCACCCAGCCAAGATTTTGGTCAATACAGGCTTTCAACATTTCCCTGGTTGCTAATGGCAAAGTAATGATTACTTCTAGGTCATCAATTTAGCATTACCAAATTTATTTTTTGCTGCCCTCTTGTGCTCTCTCCATTTTAAAGAGCACAAATGATTATTAAAAGCTAGCTGGCCAACTAGCAAAACAGCCTAGTAATATATTGCATGTCCAAGAGCTTCATAAACTTACTAAGTCATTTTATTTTATGTGAGTCCTTTGGGTCAGATATGAGTTATGGTGACTACATGGATAAGTCAATGCAGTTTTCTTGGCCACACTTTCAGAAGTGGTTTACCACTGCCTTCTTCCTATGGCTGAGATGAGTAATTGGTCTAAAGTCACTCAGCTGGCTTCCATGCCTATGACAGGATTATAACACAGTCTCCCAGCTTCCAATCCAATTCCTTTTATTGCTATGTTAAATGGGTTTTAAATAATTTATCTGCCTTATAACTGGAAGGTCACTGGTCTTTACCCTAAAGCCAACACAGGCTAAGTTCAACACTAGGATGAAGTGTCCTGGGCCTACCCACAGCTTGTTAGGCTAGCTGTCTAAAAAATAAAAAAGGAATCGTGTAGTCCTAAGTGATGAAGAAGATATGGGCATAATACTTCCACAGCTAATGATATTAATAAGCTGTCTCTGAACACTGAAGTTTCAAACTGCCATGATGACCTAACAACGCAAATAAATTGTCAGAGTTCTGAAAACTGATAATTAATTTAATCATCTCCTTCTCCCCAGAGCAGTTGGATGTTACTGATGTGAAGGCCACCATTACTTAGTTAAGGTTTTTAAATCTTATTAATTGGCAGTTTTCTGACTATTTATATATTTGATTTGTCTGCTAATTGCCTTGAGTCTGACTAAGAACCATACAAAAATCTGTATGTATAAAACAAAGGAAAGCAATAGTAAAAATTCTGTAAGACAATTATGGATAATGGAAATATTTCTTTCTGAACCTTAGGACTTAAAGATTAAACTCACATTTAATATTCCACAACTGGGGCCTTGAAGAAGAGAAACTATTTAGAAAGTTTTGAGAGAATTTTGGCTCAGAATTTAGGAGGTAGCTTAAAAATGTCAAATATGGGCTTAGCAGTGTCATGGCAAACACTGCATGAGAAGTTAATGGAGTACTCAGTAGCTGGCAAAACTATGGGTTAAGCACTTTGACTTGTGCCAATTTAGCACACGTTGACCTGAATTAAAATGTCATTTCAGTTTGGTTGCATGAACTGATTTTTCTGTGGAATACAAGGGCTTTATAACAAACAATTCATTTTCTCCTGATAATTCTACAACAGGGTTGAGGATGAAGAAGAACTGCTGATTGATGGAATATGGTGCTTCCAGCAAAACAGTTCCCATAAAAGAACAACAAAATAAGATTACATAGGTGCATTGATTTTTCTAATCAAACTATCCACATTATATATGTGACCAAATAAAAGTTTGCTTCTCCATTATTATAAACACATCTTTAAATGAACTACTTCTGTTTCAGCATCTTAATATGACCTGAGTTTTACTCAGTACTTGATACTTCCCAAACATATCATAACTCAATAATCAACCTTATTGTCTTGAAAATGCAACTTTGAAATCCCCTGGAAAAATGAATGGCTCAGCTTAAACATTATCAAAACAGATTTGATTTTAGCAAAGGAATACAGATGATTATTGCATTTAGAAGGAAACTTGACTTTTAATCAACCCCTAAACATCTTAAGCACATGCAATGCTGAATTACAGTTTATCAACCACAGGAAACACTACTAAGAATTATTTAAAAGACTCGGAAGTACGTACAGTTCATCCCAGTAGGAGTTCTTGCAGCAGTACTGGGCTGAAGGGAGGGGCTCAGGATCTCCGACTTGATAGTAATGCCACCACTTTCAGTTGTGTCTGACCCACACAAGCCTGGTGGCAACTGGGCTGACTTTTCCAGTGGAGGCAGCATCTGCTCAAGATCAGATGCAAACTGAAGGGAGAAAGCAAGATGCTAAGTCAGCTTCTGAGCCTTTGAGAGGTAATCAAAATTAGAGGTGTTTTTTTATAAAAATGCTAGTCCTTTTGCTTGGGTTTGGTGCTGTAATGGTTTCTTGTTTCATATTGCTGTACTTCACTGCTAGCAGACACTTAACCAAAGTGGAATCCTATTTGCAACTACAGTACTGAAGAACTGAGAGAAGCCAGGCAAAAAAGTAATAAATGTGATAGAAAGATGTATTTCATTAATAGCACAGGAAAAGAGAAAATGCTGTTGTTTAAAGCACCATCATCTACATTAGGCTCAGCCTTGTTTCCATCTTCCTCTGCTACAGTCAGATGGGAAAGTGTCAAAGCAGAGAAACACACACACAAATACACACATGAACATATTTTTATTTTTATTAAAAAAAAACAACCCTGGGGCATTTTGTGGTAGTGGTGGGCCTGTGCTTAAAATAGCTCAAAATGTTGTTTTAGTGGGAGGCTCTGGGTTAGCAATCTTGATCTTGATCTGGACCTTGATCTGGGTGGGGGGTGGGGCGGGAGACGTTCAGAAACACCTCAAGGATGAAATTATTGGCAACATGAAATAAAGGTACTTTATGCAGAAATGGCTGGACTTTGAAAAAGTTGATAGGAAGATGCCTGAAAAACTGACAGCTTCACCTAACTCACAGAAACTCTTTAAGAATTAGGAGCCAGTTGAATAAACATAGTTTGTGCCACTCTGCTCAGAAATGTATGCATATATATTTTGAAATTTATTTATTGATTAAACAAATGGATATGGTTCTGGGAGACTTACAACCTTAAACAACCCAAAATATTAAACCCATATAATCTGCCCCCACCCTAGGTAGCAGCAACAAATGCAATCAAAACAACCACTTGACTGGCTCCGTGTCAGTCTGGGGTCCCTAAGCCTGCAGGTAGAACTATTTCTTCAGAGCCTTCCAAAGGTAACAAGGTGGGGGGGGGGTTCAAATTAAAATTGGTGCGTACTCCTTTAGCAGGATCAGGGCCAAGTCAATATGAGCTATTAGAGAAACCTTCATTTGTCTCTAAACTCTATTCCCACTGAAACCCAACGCTACATGCTGATGTTGCTAGACTTTCAAAAATCACACAAAGATCTAGTTATTATTTGTCCAGGAATATTGAGTGTTACACTGTTCTGTTTAGTTTTGCTGTGGTAGTGTTTAACTGTTTCATAATACCTCAGCTTATTTTGACATGTATGCCTTATAAATGAAATATGCACTTAGTGATAGTTCTGATAAATAAATTCACAAAGAACGTAATGAAACCCTAATAATTTCAGTTTTTAAAGAAAAATGGTATTTGGGAGAAGCAATTTGGATATGAGAACTGATGGGATTCTCAGATCTAAAGACGGGGTTTTATAGGCATGACCCTTTACAATAAGAAGACCTCATATTGATACCTGAAAACTCCAGGTAGGTCTGGAGTTGATGGTTTCCTGCAGGCTTGGGAATAACATGGGTTATAACACCTTATTTCATTCCATTTTATTCCTCCATACTCTGGCATTTTCTTAGTTGTACCCTTCCACCCAAGACCTTTTCATTATCTCTAGTCTAGAGGGAAATTTAAACTACCCTGATCATTAGCTTAGAGCCTGCTGGTCCCTAAAAACTCAGATAAAACTTTTGTGATTAAAGAAATCATGTCCTGTAAGTTTATTCAATATTGATATCTGTAGACCCATATCAGCTACAAATACACATTGGTTATGTTATCGGTCATTAGCAGATGTTAATTAAGAATTTCAGGTTCAAATTATTCAATGTATTAGCACCCAAACTGAAAATGTAATTTGCTTTATTAAATCAGCTTATAATGGTTACATAACTTTATTAAATTTGTAAAATGAAAGATAAAAACTACTATTTAGAAGAGGAGAGAAGAAAAAAGGAAATAGAAATAAAGTCAAAAGTGCAGAAATAAATAAATGCAAATAAATGACTTCCAATTTCCTTTTAAAGCAGTTATAAGCAGAAATATAAATTAACTTCTTACTCTGGCTTTACATTATTGCTTACATTTGGCCATAATCTATTTTTTCTAGTTATCAAAATTTTATAACATAAGTTCTTTTTTTTCTGTTTCATGCAAATAAAGTCAGTGTGGGATTTCCAATCATCATTAAACTTAAACAATGTTTAATCTCTAATTAAAGCTGTCAGTTTGACCATCTCAGCAATATTCATCATTTTCACCATCCATTCTTCCACTGGGGATATAAAAAAAAACAGCTTACAAACTAAAACTAAAGCAAGTGGCTTACTTGATTTTCAGATGGGGCTTATCTGAGAGAAATGAGGAATACTATCCTATCCTATTACAGGAACTGCAATCCTCAATAACTACTCATATTTATAAAACATTATAAAAATCTGGACATTCTTTTGCATTCTTCAGCACCATGTCCTCATGTGAAACAGAGCCAAATCAAGCAATTTTACACGCTCCAAGCCACTGAGAACCATGTGCCAAAAATCTCTGAACTTTGGGTAACTCTCAGTTACCAGGGAGCTTGAGTGTTGCCCCAAAATATACTGGCAATGTAAAAAGCTGTAGTTACTCATCCTGTCCATCTAAGATTGCAGTGGAAGCTTTCTTTTGGGGTCTGCACACGACTAAAGAGGGACCTTGAAATAGGGGAGCTTTGTCTCATTCACTTAAATTCAAGCTACTCCCCTTTCCATTCTTTGCAAAGATTCAAATCTTTCTAAACATTAAAATTGGATCTTTCTCTCAAAGTATGTATTCAGGCACAATAGGGAAACTACATAGAGAATATCCTGTTTGCTTAAATTATTCAACTTGTTACAGAAAGTACATCTAAAATACATGATTACCGTCCACAAGTTTCATCTAGAAGTCATTTCTGTATGTAGTGTATTGTGTTAAAGCCATCGTCTCCACTAAACCACAACATGTATTGTTTTAATTTTGACCTTGGAATTGAGAGTTTATTTGACAGAAGCCCCCCTCCTCAATCAAAGGTATGGCAGTTATTTTAGCCAGGCCCAAGGCAGCATCAAGGTTACTGATTATTGGCAAATTATTATTTGTGTGCAGTGCACAATTCTGGTCTTTTCATCTGAAACACAACACAAACTAAAGATCCAAGAATGGGCATGGGGAGAAGAACTCCCAACTGCTCACAGTCCCCAGACTGGCATTTAGAAACACACCAGCCTCTGATACAGCAGGTAAATAATAAGTCAATAAGTCAAGCTATCATGACTTGTAGCCATTTAGAAAAACATGTTTCTTTTAATTTATTTCTCCTTTACAAACTGATGGCCAAGGTTCTGCCTTGTTACCAATATGCTGATTATGTTCCACACTTCACAAACTCGAACCTTCACATTTTGAGCTGCAATAGTTCTTGGGATCCCTAATTCATACCAACTGAAGTGTAAGAAAAAGGACTTGTGCTGATATGGATGCCGCCCCCCCAGTCCATCTTGTCAAGGGTGGATAGACAGAGTACATGAACTTCACTCAACTGAACAAAATCCTGGGATTGTACCAGTAAATATGATCGAAACAGGTGTTATGCGCAGCCAACCCATAAACCAAAAAGAAGAACATTTGATACTGACTGGCAAGCACACTCAGAGATAGAAATCATATTATAGGACTTAAATTAAGCTATTAAAAAAAACCCGGAACAGATTTTGATGGGAGAATCCGATTACTGCACTTTTCTTTCAGGAAGAGAGAGGTTGGCCACACAGTTCTCTCTGGTGTTACTCAATTTCTTTCTTTCCACTTGCATAAGCTAAGAGGCTTTCCCATACAAACCTTCAGCTTTCTACTCAAGAATATATTGCTCCTACTCAACAACTACTTCATTTCAATAGTAGGTAAATCTTTGCAGTTTCTACAAATTATCCAGGCCTACTACTCTACTAGCACCCGCAAGGACATCTTAAAAGGCTGATTAAGAAACAAATAAACTAAAATACTGTACTCTGATGGGAGAAGCCTTAAGGAAAGGAATAAAAATCTGGATATTTCTTTGAGAGATAAAATTGGTTAGGAGCCTTGGTGGTGCAGTGGTTAGAATGGAGTATTGCAGGCTAATTCTGCTGACTGTCAGGGGTTCGATCCTGACCGGCTAAAGTTTGACTCAGCCTTCCAGCCTTCCAAGGTTGGTAAAATGAGGACCTAGATTGTTGCGGGCAATATGTTGACTCTGTAAACTGCTTAGAGAAGGCTGTAAAGCACTGCAAAGCAATATATAAGTCTAAGAGCTATTGCTATTACTATTGTTTATTCTAGCTATTTAAACTCTAGTTTTGAAAACAGATGCTTCTTAAACCATGTTGGAGCTAGGAAAGTGGGAATATGGTTTCATTTTACAGAATAAATATGCACAGAACTTATGTTCATAATATGGGTGTTACAGATTTTTGTGAGTTCTGCCAGAGTTCTGAAGTACATATACAGTACCATATTTTTTCTCGTTTTACAGATATCGCCTGACATAATTTGTGATTCCTTGTCAAACTGGGTACTACGGAACATATCAACCTTTTCCTTAGAATTCCGTAAATTGCTGTATTTTAGCCAAGGAGAATCATAAATTAGCAGCAGCAGCAGAAACTAAATATCATAAGAAATGGAAAATGTATTGTTAACAGAAAAGTAGTTTGAACTAAAAACTCACCTGTCCCTGTGGCTGTAGCTTCACCTCCTCTTTAGTGGAGGGCTTGGGCGGTGGAGCCACAGGTGCATTACAAGGGTCCAATTGTTCTGGGTTTTCTTTCACCTTCACATCCTCCAGGCTCAAGGAAGGGTTAGATGCTAGTTCTTTATCATCCTGGTCAAGCAGATAGCGAAGGAGCTGATGGTCCTTTGAATCCTTCTTCTTCATAGCATCTGCCTCCAGCCTGATGTCAGGGGTTCCTGGAGCCTGGCTCTGTGCTGTAACAGCAGTAGCTGTACCACCAGGCATTCCATCTTTCTTATCATGCTCCATGGACAGGGTGGCAATATCAGAAGGACTGCCCTCCTGGAGGAGCCGATGTAAGATCTTATGTCTCTCTGTGAGGGAACTGTGGGAGGAAGGGCATGCACTGCCCACAGGGTTCCCAGAAGGTGGGGTCCCTGATGCACCCGTACAAGACAAGGGCTCTTTGCAACTGGTATCCGCATCCACGTGCCGTAACTGCTCTTGGGCTGTGGAAGCCAAGAGCTGGACTAGTTTGTGGCTGGTAGCTTGCAAACACTTGCTGTCACCCTCTGAGAGTCTGTCACTGCCATGCAGCAAGCTAGAATCCAAGGGCTTGCTGTCACTGGAGCTGTTGTCAGAGTGGGCCATGCTGCAAAGAATGGACGACATCTCCTTGCTGTCTTTTGGCTCTGTTTTCACGGGTGGCATGTTCATTCTGCTGGGGGAGTTCTGATTGCTCAACTGACGCAGGACAGGAGGGGGTGTGGAGTAGCCCACTGGAGGGCTAGGCCCATCAGTCAATCCCTGCATGGAGTTTAATGGGGTGCCTGGATATGGCCTGTTGCTGACAGCACTGCTGCCACCGCAACTGCCCACCATGCCCACTGGGGAGTGTGTGTGGGGCATAGTAGGAGAGAATGGGTTGCTTGGCATTCTGGGCCGATGCACAAGTCCAGGGCTTACTCGATGTCTTGGTGACATAAACTGTGGTGGGGTGACCCCAGGACTGTTCATTGGAGAGCTACTGATGTTTATAGCATGGGTACTGTTCAGAGGACCAGCTTGTCCCTGGCTTAAGGCAACATTAGCTCCCATCTGGCTTCCAGGTGAACATCCGTAATTGGCTTGGGTGGTAGCAGCATTGCTATTGCCGTGCAGGCTGGATCCTGATGGATGGTTTGTGTTGGCTGTTAACATGCTACCATTGGAAGGAGGGAGAGGCGTTGGCAGGGGTACACCCTGTCCTGGAGAAATGCTGGGGTTCAGTGAGGGACTGACACGGGGAAGAGGCATTGCAGAATTATTGTTCTCTTGAGGTGACAGGGCACTGTGTTCTCTGGATCAAGAAAAGAAAAAAAATGCAGTTGGTGGAAAAAGGAAATACAATCCCACACCCATGTTGGAAGAACTTGATTAGTTTATGCTGTGTCCTTTCAAAGGAGGGAGTACAAAAATATTGAATACCTGATAAAGATTTTATTTATATACATGTAATAATAATTTAATAATAATAATAATTTAATTTGTATGCCGCCCAATCCCGCAGGATACATATACATATATGCTGTGTGTGTGTGTGTGTGTGTGTGTTTGTGTGTGTGTGTGTTTGTGTGTGTGTGTGTGTGAAGGAAAAGCACAGTTTTGCTGGCTTCTTTTGAGAGATGAAATAAAAAATGGCTACTATTATATATGTATTTTCTTTTATGCATGGGCATGAGTCTGGCTACCATGAGAAATATTCCAAAAGGATTCCCCAGACATAAACTTCCAACTCATTCATTATCCTGTTCCTCAAAAAGTGAAGGAAAGCCTTCAAAACATCCAGGTCTGGACTTCTATTCAGAATGGTATCAAAGCCAGAACTATTCTTGGTAGGTTTCATTGACATCCAAGTCCTCTCAGCCTGCCAAAACTGTTCATGTCAGCTTTGACTCCCAGCCATAAAATAATGGCCATTCTTTGAGTTTCAACCTTCCATCCACAAACCGTAGCTCCCTCTCCATTAAATAATATGCATCTGGATCCTGCACTCCTTCAAATAGCTCTGGGAGTAGTTATTTTTCAAGGATGTAAACTAGCTAGGTCAAATAATTGCATACAAAGAAATTAGTATATCAAATTAGCAGCATGTGAAGGCAATTAAGAACGTATCAATGTGCAAATTCATCTTAACAAAATAAAGGAAAATATGTAGCAAGTTGGAAAAGATTGAACTAATGAAGGAACTGGGCAGAAAACTGGCCCGGTAGATCTTAATCCTACATCTGGAAGGTTTGTGTTATTTTTGTATAAATTTGTATGCAAAACTTGGGATTGTTTGTACTTCTACAAGGTTTCTTCCATAAGGTAATAACGTTTCAATATCAGAATTTGAAAGTAAAGCACTAAGAATGAACACAGGAGATATTTCATGATTTGGACCTCCTTCTTATGCAATCATTTAGGTGTGGGGGAAGGCTGGTGCAGGAACTCCCTTAAGGCAGGCAATGAACCTGAAAAAAACCTCCATGGCTGACTAGCAAGCAACAAGTAAGCGTAAATCACTCTGAAATTTCATAAATTCAACTGGCTGTTCCTTTCAGTGATTATCAGGAAGCCCAGTGCCTGACCTTTCCCTTGTGATTTTCTGAGAAAACTGAAAGCAGAGAGTGCAGTAAGTTATTCTTCAAGCCAGCTTTCTCAGACATTTAACCAAAGTACAGTCTCTAGCCAGTCTGCTCCAGATCACACAGATGTTAATTCCCCCCGCCCACAAAATCCATCCAGTGAGATAGGATGCCCACACAGATTTACTGTCCTGCTAACACTTGGCCAAGTCAAGTGTTAAAGAAGTGGTGGTTCTCAGCACAACCTGTTGGCCTGCAGTCTGTAATGCTGTTGTGGTTGCTGCCTTGGCAGCCAACACTACCTTCATCTTTGCCTTCTTTCTCCTGCAACTCTCTTCCAGCAGCGGCAATTTTGAGACCTGTCACAATCTCTTCTGGAATGGGACAACTTGCCACAGCCAACTTGCCATGGCCAACTCTCTGCAGCCAACTCACTGCATGACAACTCAACAGGACAATTCAACAATTCAATTCAATTATTTATTATTTATTTCTTTTATTTATTTAATTAATTTAATTATAATAATGTATTTAATATTTGTTTTAATTTTTGTCATTCACATTTCATTTTGTCCTCCCTTTTTGCATCATTTGTTTAAGGATTCTATTCCACAATTTCTTCGATATTAGTGTAACTTTTGCCTCGCAGTGAGTTGGCCATGGCATGTAGTCCTAGACCAGCCTCTTCTGCAGCAGGCAGAAGCATTGATCCCACTCTTCCTCTCACAGCACTCCATCTCCAGCTGCCACTCTCATTGCCACAGGTCATATCCTCAGATCACAGTTCTCTCTTGCCACAGAAAGCCCAGAGACCTCTGCTGCCTCCATTCAGGCCACTGAGTTTCTTTTTTCAACTTAGCGGGGATAAGATAGGAAGAGGACCAGCTGTTGACTAATTTACACAAATACTCCTAGGTTCGGTATCCTTATAGTTTCTCTTCTACTTAAAGGGATGCATAGTCACTCTCAAAACTTACAAAAAGCTTGTTCATACACTGCAACTTCTCAGATAGAGGAGAACTGGAAAAGGGTTCACAGATGTGGCTTCCATAGGTGCGATCACCTATTTTTTTAGGCTCAGTGTGTTTTAGACAAAGATTGTTCTTTGTTATCAAATTTTATAGATACCCTTATACATAATCATCTTTCTCATGCTTTTCCATATCTTCCCTTGTCTGGCTTGGTTTTGCATTCAGATAGATATTATAGAGGAAAGGACAGAATAGACACACAATCTTTTTTCACTGTTGATATTTGCAAGCCTTCCATGCAGAAACACTCATATCAATAAAAACTAAAAGCATACCAAAGACTGCTTATCAAAAATGAAGCTATGTAGAATAAACATGCTTGAAATTCTGCTGGCAGCTCTTCTTCATTTTGGACAACTCTGCAGTTTGTTTCTGTTCTGCCTTACATGCTGCTAGTTTGAAGGTGTTGCAAAAGAAGCAACAGCTTGTTTGAGCAGGCTATTTCATGACGTATTCCTCAATGCATTCTCTTGCTATGTAACCAAAGCATCTCCCCCTTCCCCCACCTCCAATGGGAAAGAGAAGCAAACTAAGAAAGTATTACTTAAGCCTGAGAGAAAGAGAAGGGAGAGACAGAAGATGCCAAAGAAAGATTCGGCATCTGTTTCTTTCCATTACCCTTTGAAGACATGGCTCTATTAAGATTAGATAATCCTGATTAATATATCTTTGCCCTGTCCAGTGTAGCTGCTAGCTCATGGATCCTTTCAAGAGCCAGGCCCAAATCAGCTTCAAGAGGCAGAAAGCAAAAAAAAAATAAAAAAAGCTTGGCTTCCCCCCTCCCCCCTTCACTTGTACTTCTAACATCCTTGCAACAGAAGGCAGCTCGGTCTGCAGATTACATAGTACAAGAACCCTTTGCTTCCACAACCTTATCCACTCTGTGTTAAATACATTATTTCTTATTAAGGGATATATCATATATGAGAGAACTATGACATGCAAGGGGACATATCAATTAGTATAATCAGTGTGACACATTTAAAAATGCATTCTGTATATATATTGAATTGTACACTTATACAGGAAGAGACCGAATTCTTCCCAACGAAGCTTGCTGTCTATGAGAAATAGAATAGAGAGAAAAATAGAGGCAATGGCACCCAGTCAAACCTGGGAATTTTCAGACTTACCTTTCAATTATATGGATGCCCATGATGAAGGGGTGCATTTCTGGACTTTGAGGGCAGCAAAGTTTGCACTTGGTATGAGCACTCAGCACAGTCCCATCACTAAGTGTGAATCGGTAAGATGGGCTGAAGGCCGTGCCCCGTGTCATCACTGAGCAGAAACAGAAAGGGAAGAGGGAAGGGGGAAAAACGTATCTTAAGGATTAGGGTGATTTGCCTCCTTGCGTTGCTAGCAATATTTGTGAAGTAGCAGAGGTAGGCAATCCACAAGCGATGTACATACCACATGCCCTTCTGATGCAACCCCTAGGACATACAAAAACCATGACTCAAAATCAGCAAATTCTCATTTGCAATATCATTTAGGTTTTTAAAAAAAGAATCATGGCTTTAGCTTTCAATAGAGTCAATATACCTATTTTTTTTTAATCAAGCACTTTAAACATTGCCATGTACCTTTTAGATTGCAGGAGACAAATAATGGTTTGCTGGCCTATAGGGTTCTCTTTTAAAGATCCTATCTTGCATAGAATAGTGTGAGCATGTTGGAATAAAGATGGCCTTTGGTCACACTTGTGTCATACTATGCCAAAATGTGCCCAGATTGACCAGTATTGTCCCTACTATTAGCAGGGACTGCTGCATGAGACACAGAGAAATTTAAGATATGCAAATGCTGATTAAAAAGGATCATAAGATATCTGTAAGAGAAGTAAATGTTTGGAGAAATAAATGAAAATGATTCTGTATAAGAGCATGCTTCCTACTGTCAGGGATGGGTTTCTCCTGGTTCGCTGGTTACCCGCTTTGTGGCCGTGCTTCCGATTCGGCTGTCAAAAGCACGCTGCGCGGGATCGCCTTCAAAATCTTCGTGGTATTCTGAAAACACTCTGATCCAACAGCTGTGCAGCAGATAGCCACGGATAGCTGCTGCACAGCTGTTGGATCAGAGTATTTGCAGAACACCAAGAAGATTTTGAAGGCGATCCCGCGCAGTGTGCTTTTGACAGCCGAATCGGAAGCGCGTCTACAAAGCAGGTAACCAGCGAACCGGGAGAAACCCATCCCTGCCTTTAGCTTTAGGAAATGTGTACACTGGTTCAATCTTGGTGGACTGTAATCAGAATAGCCAGTTATACAGCCCACCCTTCCTTTGAGTACATTGGCTATCATGTTAAGACAGAACAGAAACATCTGTTTGTCTGTAATTGAGTTTAGGACATTTTCTGTGCCCTTCCCTCCTCTTAATTCCCATGAAGAGTCATCCATCCCTCACAGCCACGCATCTTCCATGTATGGAGGTATCGTGTCTTCTCCTTTGAACATCTGAACATCACCTAAATTTTGCATTTCTATGCACAATACGATCGCTAATTTCAGAATAAATAAGGCAATGGAAGCGATAAACAGTTCAGGGACACGTATACCACTAATGCCTGCAACATTTGTAGCACAGTGCTGATTAGCAGCTTGAAATGTCAAATAATTTTGCCTGGGAGGACTTTCATTTGTTTAGCTTTTACAGTTATAATCAAAGAGAAGTCAGATGTTTAGACCATATGGCATGCTTCTCTGATTTTTATCTAAGCATAATTTAATTCAGGGTTAAATTCAATAAACACTCTATATGTTTTTCAAGGGGGTATTTTTCTAGATCCATAAAATGTAAACAATTCAATTACATATTGCATCTCACGATGTTCGGGCTGTTAGTCATTCAAGCAACGACTGAAGGATTTATTGAGGGTTAAGAATAATGGAAGTCTTCGTATGGTTTAGCCTCCAGGCTGCTAATCATCTTTGTTGCTCTTCTCTGCACGCTTTCTTATACCTTGATGAAGCAAAACCAGATGCAGAATCCCAAGCGTGGCCTTACCAAGGCATTATAAAGTGGTAATTAATATGTATTTACTTAATTCTGCTAACCATCTTCCCAGAGAACCCAAACAAAATAATCTTCCAATAGGGTTGTGGTTTTTGTTGATGGCGGTGTTGTCATTTTTCACTTGTTATCCTTTCCTTTGTATAGGGGGGGAAATAATGGCATTCTACCAATTGTCAGGGGCTAATGAAAACTTTACACACATCTTTAAACAATTACACAGCCTCCAATAAGCACATCAGATCCATATTTTAATATTTATCCAATTATATTCCTTTTCAAAACGTACTATGTTCAACATTTCTTTCAAAAATACTTAAAAGAGTATTTTCAACATTCTTTTCTTTGCACATTAACATCTCTTGCATTCCTTCCGATTTCACTCCCACCCAGACTGAGTTGTGTATAAAAAGGAGAACAGGAATCTAATATTTTTTTTTTAAAGGCTCATTGAATAAATCAGCCCTGAGTTCTCCTTTGAGGCACAAAAAGCCAGACTCAAATCATCCAATTCTGGACCTTTTATGTGAAGACCCAGCAATCTGCTGCTGGGAAAGAAAGAAGGGAAGAGGAGAGGAAGAGGATGGTCTCAGCAGAGGGTGGACGGACGTAGTTACAATGGCGATGGACATGTCTTTGGAAAACCTGAAAAGCTTTCAGGTTACAGGCAGAACTTCATGAAGAAAATCTATCTCTGTGTTGAGAAGAGAGCTTGGTGGCACATAATCAATCAATTAATCAAAATACTCCTTCCAGAGTTTCTCTCCCTTCAGCTTCACCTCAGGTCAGTTTTATTTTTAGCTCCATTAAGTGTGGCCAGAAGCTCCTTGTTGAGTCCTTGTCACGTTCTTCCAAAATAACTTTGCCTTTCTTAATTGTGTCTCTTTGCTCTTTCGATTTTTGTTTTTTGTTGTTTTGTTTTTTGGCAACTGTACACACAGCATGCGGAGGTTTTTAAAAAGAGACTGGACAACCAATTTTTTGAAATGATGTAGTGGTGTAGGAAGTTAGCACTCACCCCTCCCCGTAGAAAAATGAAATATTTTGGGACAATAGAAACTTGGACAGAAACT
>JANHGC010002902.1:182557-193995 GCA_027560395.1 Boaedon fuliginosus | reverse complement strand
TTCTTATCTTCTCGGTGAGAAACTTGACTCCCTGTTTGCATTCCCCTGCCAATTCTTTTGCATTGCTAACAAATATAAATATCATTGAGCATTGCTATCTTGCCAGTGTCTGTCTGGATGTGTGTTCACTGTTAATTGGAAGGGGGGAACAGAACAGCTATAGACCTGCTCCCCACAATAGACCAGATATATGTTTATGTTTATGTCTATTGAATTTATACCCCGTCCCTCCTCCCCGATCAAGGGGATCATGATGTAGCAAGGTTGATATGGGACACAACCTGTGTTGAAGTAGTGGGAAACAACTTTTTTTCAACTGACAATGTCATTATATGATTGTAAATAAATGACTGTAATTCAGAAGAACATCTGTGCTAACTTCGGTCCCACGTTGTGAGCAAGAGTATGTGAGTTTGTGGGTTTATCTCTGTGCATATTTATCTGTGTCCATGTGATTCCAGTTCCCCTAATAGCAGATGATGCTTTTACAATACCATATATAAAGGATATAATTTGGAACAATTTACTGAAATTTGTGAGATAAAATCCTGGATTTAATTTGTTTTTCCCATTTTCCACCTTCTCAATTATTTAGACTCTGTGCAAAACTTTATTCTGATTTCACCTCATTTAAGGTAAAAAGGAGTCTTGTATACTGGTACACATTATTTTTTGTAAACATTTTTCATAAAAAATAACCCTAGGACAAAGTGCAATAAAGCAAGGCAATAAAAGCATCTCCAATGACCAAAATTTGTACCAAGAAATAATGGTATGACAACAATAGCAGAAAGCTTCTGAATGAGACAGCAGCATAATTTCAACAAAACTCCTGGTCTAAAAGGAAGCAGATATTTCACTGATGCTGAAAGCAAACTAGAGACTGTTCCAACACTAACTAGACCAAGGATTCCATTTTCCCAAGGAATATGGATCATGGCTTAACATAAGGTCCTCATCAAACTATTTTGAACAGAATTTGATCACCGGTCTGTCTAGCTCAGTGCTGCTTGCATCAGGAAATGGCAATGTTTAGTTGGTTTTAAATTTACCATATTATCCTCCTAGTTGCTTTCCTCTTATGGGAAGCTCAGCAATAAAGGCACTGAGCTTGCCAGCTGGAGAGTTGACAGCCCATGTTCAAGACCCAAGCTCTGTGCAACAGGGTGAGCTACCATTACTTGACCTAGCTCTTGCCCACCTAGCAGTTCAAAAACATGCAAATGCAAGTAGATTAATAGGTACCACTTCAGTGGGAAGATAACAGCATGTGTGCATTTGGCATTAGCCAATTGACCACAGAAATTGTCTTTGGACAATACAGGCTCCCTAGGCCAAGAAATATAGATGAGGACCATGCCCTAGAATTGGACATGACCGATGGGGAAATCTTTATCTTTTTGCTTTCTTCTTATGGCACACATACTACTATTTAATGCTTCCAAGTTCCAACAAAAGAAAGAGAAAGCTACAGAAAGTATTACCAAGACCCTGAGGGCAATACAATAGAATCCTAACCATGCAAGAGGAAGCTTGACATCAGGGACTAATATAATTTAGTACCTGCTGGAATCCATGCAATGATAGCCATCAATGATAAGAACCACACAGACTGTTCTTGGATGCTGCAATCACCATCTTGTCATCACTACCCCCAATCCTCAAGAGTGATGAAGTTCAGTGAGAGACATTGGATATTGCTTGTTGTTCTTTGTCACAGAAACAGTAAACTTATACTTATCTTCCCTCTTCAATATCAACCTTAAGTTAATAACACAAATAGAATTAATTCATTTAGTCATGTTTCCTGTCTGGCTTACCTGGAGAGGCGATATCAAATTTGCAAGTGCAAAAGTACTAATTTCCCACCACCATTTTTAACTGCTCAATCCATTAGGATGGGTCCTTTCCAGGGGTGGGATTCTACTGGTTTAACAACTGGTTCAGTGATTGCGCGCTTTGTGTTGGGGTGGAAAATAGAACAAAAACTTAACAGAAAAAAAAGGTAAAATTTCTTGTTTCCTGAGGGTAGAGATTTCTAACATCACACAGTAGGCAAGCAGATGCAACTACCTGCAGGGGAAAACATGAAACTAAAAAGGAAGTGATGTGGTTAAAGAAAGCATATGGAAAACAGATGCAAATAAACAGATATCCAGTATGACATGGATGACAACTATGACACTCTAGTGTTCTAGAACACATTGTCATCTGACTAAAAATATCATAGAATCATGGGGCTGGAAGGGATCTTGGAGGTCTTCTACTCCAACTCCCTGCCCAAGGCAGGAATCCTTATATCATCCCAGACAAATGGTTGTCCTTTTTTTCTTGGAAATCTTCAATGAAGGACCACCCACATCTCCATGAATCAAGCTGCTCCATTGTTTAATTGCCCTGTCAGGAAATTTCTCTTTAGTTTCGGTAGGATCTCTCTTTAATGAGAGACACCTAGATCTCACAGGAACTACTATTGAGCCGTGTACTGCTTATTTTGTATATGCACATTTGGTTTTTCCTGCCTAAGTGCAGAACCTTACTTTTTTTCACTTTTGAATGGCATATTGTTGGGTAGGGTCCAATGTTCAAGTCTGTTAAGATCCTTCTAAATCTTGACTCTATCTTCCAAAGTGTTAGCAATTCTCCCCAACTTGGTGTCGCTGAAAATTTGATGAGTGCCTGTTCAGTCTTCTCATCTAGATCATTTATGAAGATTTTGAAAAGCACGGTGCTCAAGGCAGAACCTTGAGTATCCCACCACATGATTCCCTCCATATAGATGTGTTTCCACTGAGGACCACACACTCTGATGGTCTGGTCTATCTCACATTGTTCTGTTACCAAGAAGTAGACTCTTTATCAATTGCCTTACTGAAGTCCAGATCTGCTACATCTACAGCATTTCCTTCCTCCATTAATTTTATTTCTTTATCAAAGAAGGCAATAAGTGTTGTTTGACACTATTTGGCTTTAACAAAACCATGCTGGCTATTGAGAGATTTTTGTTCACAGGACTTGTTCGCTATATTTTGGGAAAAGAATAGAAATAAGTTAGTATGCAGTATTCAAACTGTGTTGATGTTGTTTTGGAGGAGAAAAATATAACATGCCCTTTAACAAAAGTGTTAAAGGGTTGATTTTGCTTTAAGACTGTCAAATTAAACCTACGCCAATGCCCTGAATCTCATTGGCATTCCCATTTAGAACATTTCTTCCTCTCCTTAACAATGGTGTTCCTATTTTATTAAATTGATAGGGTAGAATCCATTGCAGTATCCCTGAAGGTTATAATTAGTTTACAATGATTAAAATTTCTAGAAGACAGGCATTAAGAAAAGGTTTAATAATATCAAAAAGCTCCCTCCCCATGTCCTAACCCCTCCCAATTTTAAAATCTATCAATCTCTATAGCCATGCATCCCTCCATCTATCCAGAATTTCTTCCTCATTCTAACTATCCTGGAATAATTTGTAGTCTTGACAAAATGTTTCAAACAACCAATAGTATAAAGACATTTAATTTCTATCTTAATTTCATGAGACTTCCCTTCATGACATCTTAACTCTGTCACGGTAGCAGTGTGACATGATAGCAGTGTTCCAATATTTGAGGGGCTGCCACAAAGAAGAGGGAGTCAACCTATTTTCCAAAGCACCAGAAAGCAAGAAGATAACCAGCCTAGATCTAAGGAGAAATTTCCTGACAGTGAGAACAACTAACCAGTGGAATGGCTTGCCTTCAGAAGTCATGAGTGCTGCATCATTGGAGGCTTTTATGAAAAGACTGGACAGCCATTTGTCTGAAATTGTATAAGTCTGCTGCTTAAGCAGGGGGTTGGACTAAAAGACCTCCAAGGTCCTTTACAACTCTGTTTTTCTGAATCCATGGGCCAAGCCAACTTCCAGCTCATCCTTGAGCATTTTCCTCTTGCCTCAAGCATCTGGGTTGACTGCCACTCTGCTCAGTTGTTTTTCCTAACACAAAATGCCTTATGTGATATGGGCTGAATATATGGGGCTGAATATATTGCCCTTTATATTGGGTTGATTGTCTTTAGATACAGGAAGGAAGGAGGGGGGAAAACAGGGAGGGGAAAGTGGGAACCCTAAAGCTTGGAAGGGAGGGAACGCAAAGGGAAGTGTTTTTAGCATTTTCATCTAAACATGTGTCCCCTCACTCTGTGACATAGCTGCTCCAGTGTTGCCATGGTGAGGATTTCTAATCATCCCTACACATGACGGGCTCCTATTTATCTGCACTCCCTTGGGTGTAAATTTCCAGGCTTTAAAAAAAAAAGAAAAAGAAAAAAAAGAAATCCACGTGAGCATATCATCCTTCGTGCAGATGTTTCACTGCTTTAGAATACCAGGCAGCTGCTTGTGCCACTGTCGACAGCTAATTGGAGACTGCATCGCAGGAACAGAGGCGTAATTATGGCATAAATACACATCCTCTGGTGCATCATTGTATCTCTATTAACAGAAAATTTTAAACAGTGTTCAGAGTGTAATTAGTGTAGTTGATAAAGTTGTAAAACATGTAAATAAGGGAAATAGCAGGTACATAGCCAATCCACTACCCAGCGCTAGGGGATGCAGATTATTGCCTATTTAGAAATAATTAGCAAAGCTGCATTAGTAAAGCCGGTGTCCAAGAGAAGCAATGCAAACATTTATTCTGGGAACAGCTCTTTCTGTGCTAGCCATGAAAATCTACTAATATTGGTAATTTAGCCCTCATTACCAGAGGATAAAGCATGAAAAGAGCTCAGACATGAAATATGACAAGTAATATTAATTTTTATTCCAGAGGAAAGGATGCTTCCTCGGGTTGCATGCTGATTTCTCGGCAGGGTCTCGGCAGTGAGCGTGGAAGAGGCAGTGGGCTGCTGAGTAGCAGAGAATGAAGGAAGCCGAGTTGGCTCCCTGCTGGAAATTTATACCCGGGGGTGGGATGGGGGAGGGGGCTATGACGGTGGCTGATGAGGCAAGCATGCTGCGGTTAGAGCCCAGTCAAAGTGCAGGTCACAGTTCATAGCAGGAGCTCAAGCGTGAAACTTTTGTCCTTATAGACTTGGGCTTTAATTTCACATTCCCCCATCTCTCAGGCCCCATCTCTCTCTCTCTCTCTCTCGCTCCCTCTGTGTGTGTGTATGTGTGTGTGTGTGTGTGTGTGTGTCTGTCTGTCTGTCTGTTTCTCTGTCTCTGTCTCTGTCTCTCTCTCTCTCCTTAAAATAGTGGGAGATGGGGAGGGGGTGTTAGAAAGAGAGGAGAATTGCATTGATGCTTTTGCCTTTAAAAAAAAAACATTTTTCCGTATTTGATATATAGTTTTGGTTGTGCAACTTTGGGGTGGAAAAAAGGATCATTGCTGCTTACTTGGACTTTGCACAAGAAGTGGTATTACCTAGTTCATCTGAGGCTGTAGAGAAATTCCCTCTATCTGTCATCAGGCCATAAATTTCATTTTCTTGGACAGAAAAACCGACTGACTGATTCAGATAGTTGTTAGAACATACACAGGGTGATTCTATTAAACATCTGAGAAGGATGCAAAGTTTTATTTATTTCTTTTTACTCATGACACATTTCTTCTTGTTTATAAGTTTCTCCTCTCTTTGAAGTATAAAATCATAGTAAATTAGAAGCTTATATAGGACAAGCTGTTTGAAAAGAGCAAATTCTCTGTTTCCCACCCACTACTCCCTTTCTACTATTTTCCATGGAAACCTTGAAAAAGACATTTCCATTTTGGGGGGAAAACTATCTTCACTTAGGCACGATTTCCGTCACTATTTCAACATTTAGCATTAAAACCCTTGCATAATAAAAGTTGATTCCCCCCCCCAGTAATACAAAGTGGATTAAAAAAAGAAAGAATGAGAGAGGCAAGAGGAAACAAAAAGAAGTTGGGTAAGCAGTTGGATAAAGTCTTATCATGTAAAATAAGATTTCAGATTGTAGCAGAGAAAAATCTTTTATAGACAAAGCAAATGGCATATATTTTTATTACCAGTGGTAGAGTGAGAATGTCAAAGTTATTGATTTAAGTAATTTTGGCTCCATACAGTTTTGTAGAGTTCTATCCTCCAGGTATTCATCAATTGAAAGGGCACCACATCTCAACAACTAACAGTGTTGGGATCTTGGTCACTGGAATTGGAAGCATAGAAGAAAAAATCCCATCCAAAATATCTGGATGGATGGATAGATGGATATATCTATAGTACATACTATATGTGTGTGTTTATACACATAAATATATATATACATATACAACATACACATATACAGTATATGTACATAACTACACATGGACACACAGAGAGAGTTGTGCAAATCATCTTTATCTACAATCCATCTACAATTCATGTCAGCTCCAAACCTCATTTGTTGAGCCTTTGGCAATGAGAGAATAGCAAAGCAACAGGTGGAGATGACCACTGGCAGTTGTAATCTCAAGCCTGCTTGTGGGAAGCCTTGGAATAGTGGTTGTTCCTCTCACTACTGGGGACAACAGAAATAGCCAAAAGCATCAGATGCAACTGGGCAGCCCTTTTCAGCATACCTCTGCCCCACATAGGGGAGGAGGTTAGATAATTTTCCATAAACATTGTGTGACCTATAACATCTGGCTAGCTAACTGCCACTGGCAGATTATCTCCTTAGATGTCACATATCAAGAAAAACAAATCAAAGGACTTCCGGGGGCACTTCCGGCGCTACAGGACGCGCGACCACGAGCTCCGTAATCGCCGACCTGGGACTACCGGACCGCGGACCCCAAAGAGGGTCTAAGCTTACCTGAAGGGTAAGTGAAGCAAAGGAGCGTGGGAGGACGGGTAGAGGGAAAACGCCGATTCCCTCCCCGCCTCCCGGGAGCTCCTACCAGGTCCGGATAGGGCGGTCGCCAAAATGGCGACTATTTAGCCTGAAGCCCCGGAGAAGAAAGTGCAGGAGGAGAGAGACTAATCTGATCCGGTAGGACAGCAGATGGAAGCTATCTGATAAAGACAAACCGCGAAAACAAGAGATCCGGCTGGAAACTGGTGAAGCGGGGCGAGAGGGAAGTGGCAGCCGTGGAAAGAACAACCTCCGAAACCCCCCCCCCTGGAGACGGAACGGCGGAGGTTTGTGTTTTGGCATTCCGGCATCCCGGCGAGACGGAGACCCCCCCCTACTCATCTGAACAACTACGATGACACAACCGATGGTCGAGATGAGAGCGGGCTTGAAAGAACTAGCCGAGAAAGTAGATGTAAAGCTGGGAAAGGTCGAGGTGAAGCTGAGGAAAATAGATAACAAACTGGAGGAATCAATCAGCGCACTCAAAGAGGGACTCGAGGAGATGACGACAATGGTCGCGCAAATAAAGGAGGACTATCGACAAAATAAATTGGACGGAGAAAATAAAAAGACTGTAACTAACGTTGACGAGATGGCCGGACTAGAAGAGGGAGTTTTAGAACTATCGAAAGAGGAAGAAGCTTGCGCTGTTGATCCGAGGTCACCTGACGACGCTAAGAAGGAAGAAACAGAAAGAACTGAGACGAGAGCTAAGATGGCGACCAAGGGAAAGGGAAGGGGGGGGGGAAATACAAACATATTTTATGAAAAATAAGAATTATGTGGTGCAAGGGGTTACCAACCTGCGAGAGAGTCTTAAAAGAGGGAAATTTGACAAGGAATTAAGAGAGGGAAGTGTAGAAAGAAAAAAAGGAATAGAAAGAAAGAGGAGACGGAATGAGGAATGCGGACTAGAAGATGAAGGGGGGGCGGCAAACACAATAAAAAATTTTTCAAAAAAAACAAAACTTGAGTGCCTTGAGTTACTAGGAGTGTCATCATGGTCCATCGGGAATATCCATTCCACAGATTGGTAGCAGAGGATGGTTACCGATGACCTGCTCCTAGGCCAAGTTACTAAACAAGATGCCAGGACACAACAAGAAGACCAAGAAGTCTCCCCGCCTGTCAAGACCAACTACCGAGGCTAGAGGAGCCAGAATTCACGGACCTGCCCAGCAAACACCAGGCTGGACAGACTCCCAACTGGCCTCACCAGCGGGTACATCAATGGATGTTACCATGGGCACCAACTGATTCAGTCCCACGCCCCGGTTGCAATCAAGCAGCAGCCAGTTGCTGTGATGCTTGAGAGCCCAGCAGCAGCTGCATCCACTAATGCCGGAGTGGTTGGCACCAGCACCAATGGGGCAGCTGGCACAGAAGCAGTCAGAAATGCAACCACCATGCGGCTCGTTCAGCTTACTGAAGCTGAGCTCTGTGCTTCTGTCTTGAACATCTGCATCAGGTGCATTCCACCTTCCTAACACCACCATGGTGACTGCGGAGGCAGTGACAGCAACCCAGGAGATGGCGGCGGCATAGGCAGCACTTACAGCCCCAGTAAAAACCACTGCCACAGCAGAGGTGGCGGCCATTAACCAGGCTGGACCCAGATGCCCCAACCATGGTGGCACTTTTTCTGCCAAAAGATTTAACATTAAACATGGCAGCAGGCCTTTTCCTGCTATGAACCATTAGAGTGCCTTCTCTTCCAGTTACTACCAG
Organism: Boaedon fuliginosus; assembly: GCA_027560395.1. Lineage (NCBI taxonomy): Eukaryota > Metazoa > Chordata > Lepidosauria > Squamata > Lamprophiidae > Boaedon > Boaedon fuliginosus. The sequence goes on along the minus strand of JANHGC010002902.1, from coordinate 185,421 downwards.
ACTCAACGTGGTGTCTACCACATTACCAGGTGAACCAATAGCACCCCTGGCAGCCGCGACAGCCCAACACGTCCAGCCAGTTGTCCACCTGGCAGCCCCAGCAGCTGCGGTGACAAGACAATGCCGGCCAGCACCTATGCTGACAGTCCCGGTAGCCATGGGCACACCAGGTCTGGTTGCCCCAACTCCACTATCTGCAATGGCTGCCCGACCCAGTTCCAGTGGCCGCAGTGGCCACCATGAATCGGCGAGCCACCCCAATGCCCAGACATCCAGGCCTCGCTGGCCATCCTTGCCGTGGCATTCAGAGCCTTGGCACCACCACTGGCAACCGGAGCCGCAGGGATGACCAGTCCGGTGGCACAGCACTCAAGGGCCAGCACCACAGAGGCAACCAGCCCAACGGAATGCCCCATGACAACCAGTGCCACAGGGGCACCCAGTCCAGCTGCCTTCCACCCTCCACTGCCGGCTCACTTACTTTCTCCGGTGGCAGTCCTCGTTCTTACAGCAGTCCTCGCTCCTCTGACGGCAGCCCACCTTCCTCCGGCGATGACATTCCCAGCTCCAGTGGTGACAGGAGTCCCTCCAGTGGCGTTCCCGGCTCCAGCAATCCATCTTCGCCCCTCAGTAAGTTTACCAGCTCCAGGGCCTCTTCTGCAGGCTTCTCCGGCGGCTTCAGGTCTTTTTTCTCCTCTTCAGACCCAGGCAAGTAGACCGGTGCCTGGGTCCCGGTCTTCTCCTCAATTTGGAGACATGTCTCCTCTCTCCAAGCTCCTGAACAGATGGAGGTCTCTACTGCAGGAAACAGGAAGAGAGCAAGCATTGCCTACTGCAGATCATGAACGAATCGTCACAGCACCCTCTCTGTTCACACCAGGAACAGAGGGACCATTGTGTTCCAGATGAAGCCCTAATCAGCATCATGCTGACCACCCTTGACCCAAGCTGGTCACATTTCATTATTTCTATTGATGGACTGCCCAAAGACCTCCTCACCATTGAGTACATTTCTGCTCGTCTGATTGAAGGGGACCGCAGGCATAGAGACAGGATCCCACAAGGAAAGAAACACAGGCAGCAATGAAAGAAGGGGGATGAGGTGTCCAGGAAAATCAGGTTCTTATGCTATGCACCTGGGTCAAAGGCCTACTGATTCCTGGACAAAGAGGGCAGAGTAATCATTTCTACATCTGCCACCTTTGAGGAAGATGCCAACTGGTCCAGGATCCATTCTAATGATCCTGGAGTTTTCTTCCCTACTTTCCCACTGTTCAGGCAGAGAAAGCATTAAAGCTGCACTTGCCACCACAGCAGCCCTCAAGGAGGGGGTCTATCAATTCGATGTCCAGACTGCTTATCTCCATACTGCTCTGGATGAGGAAATTTATGTCAGAGGTCCCCCCAGGCTTCCAACAACAGGAGGGCCATACCTTGCTTTTTAAAAAGGGCCTCTATGGTTTGAGGCAATCTGGGATGATGTGGTACAGGTGCCTTGTCAAAACTCTCAAATCTGCAGGCTTCATTGCCTCACCAGATGACAAATGTGTTATCACTAAAAAGTCACAGGATGGATTTGAAAAGATATTGGTGTATGTTGATGTCATCTTATATATTGGGCTTAAAAGGGATATGAGCGACAAATTAGCTTGGGCTTTGCAAAGACATTTTGCACTGAAATCACTGGGGCATATTGATAAATATTTGAGCGTGCACATCGTCTCCACTCAGATGCACTGTCCAAAAGGATAAAATAGATGAACTTTTGGAGAAAAGCAAAACTCAAAGCCCACATATACACCAATGTAGACTGATTTTCTCAGTCAGGCACATAAAGACAGCCCAGTTTTCACTGATGAGACATTTTATAGATCAGTGATGGGCTCATTGCTCTACATCAGCAATTGAAAATATAGCCCTGAGTATAAATTTATTATCCAGACATGCTGACAACCAAAGGTATTTCATTTGGCAGCTGTCAACCACCTACTCCGGTACCTTAAGGGTACTTCAGAAATGATATTGTTGATTTAACCAAACGAGAGGGGAAAAGCCAGTCTTCAACTGCTTGCGGATGCAGACTCGGTTGGTGACCTGAGTACACAAAAAATCACCTCTGGATATATTGGTTTTGAATGGGTGAATGGCACATAGGAAAATAGAGGTTCGTATCATGCTCAACTGCTGAGGCAGAGTATGCATGCCTGTCTGAGGCAGGTAATAACTTCACTTAGTTCAATGCGCTTGTCACTAGTATCTGAACTGAACCATCATTTCCGATACAAGTAATGGAAGACAATCAAGCGGCTATCTATATTTCACAGATGAATGTAGTGGGATCAAGACCTAGACATATAGACATAAGATATCAGAATGTCAGGAAGATGGTGGAAATGGGTTTCATATCCATTAAGTAAGACCAATGAACAGGTCACTGACATTCTGACCAAACCTGTCCCCATTGATAGACATGGATAGCTATGTGAGAAGAAGTGTCTGTGTATGTGACCTCATGTAACATTGAGATGTCGTTATGCCATATTGTGCCTTCACCAGCAAGAAGGGGATTGTTAAGAAATAATTAACAAGTGCTGGTCTAGACTTAATGTAGACATAACTGTAAGTGGGAGTGCCCAAATTTCCCCGCTCTACCAACTGCAGGAAGGGGAGGAGTTTCCCCTATATATAAATGTCACAGAGTTCATTCAAGCTTTAGGCCAATGAATCTTGATTGATCATTGCAAGAAAATAAATGTGAGTCATTGTGCTAATTAGAAAACACTTTTAATGAAAATAAAATAGAAACTTACATGTCTCATAGATATAAGGAAAAACACTTCTGCTCGAACAGAAGCCATACACAG
>JANHGC010002902.1:144374-155021 GCA_027560395.1 Boaedon fuliginosus | reverse complement strand
TTATTTATTTATTTATTTATTTATTTATTTATTTATTTATTTATTTATTCAATTTATATCCCGCCTCTCTTCCCCAGCCAAGGGGAAGAGGATAGAATTGTATTTTCTCCCTAAAATAAAAACTAAAAAAGAACGAATTCTTCACTACAACTCCAGGCAAGATTTTTTTAAAAATCCTCCCCCGCCTTCGCAAAAAAAGACCCCACAAAACCAGCTCCCTTAAACATTAATATCAGCTAATGAGAGCATGGCAGAAAACTGATATTTCTTTCAACACATGCTTTAATAAAAGCAAAGCAGAAGAAGTTGCATTTTACAATGAAGTGCCACCAAAGCTAGTTAAAAAAAAAAAACAACCTTAAAATATCAAGTAAAATAGGTGTGAGAACTACACAATGGAGTTGCTCATGATTTTGCACCACTACATCAGGGTCACAGAAGGTGTTTTATTAGCGCAGTCAACAATATCGTGATTTTATTAGTAAGAAAAGAGTGAGAGACTACTAATTATTTTTCAGCCCGAGGGGCATTCCCCCCCCTGAAATGACTGTTAATTTGATCATTGTCGTATAGTTCACAGATTTACATGAACTTATTTCAGTGTGACACATGGTTAAGAACTATGACTGTTGCTTTATTAATGGCTTTCAGAGAATGTATTAAAAAGTGCTAACCATGTGGGTGTACTGGTTGATACTGATAGTATTCCGAAGGTCGAATCCTTTTGGAAAGAGCTAGCCTGCAGCCCTTTCTGTCTGGTATTTTCTTTGTTCATGCAACGGGACGTTAAGCCAGCAAGAGTGAAAGAAAATAACAAAAGGTTGTTGTCTTATAGAAGAGGATAGAAAATTTTTACCTCACCTTCCATTTCAGAACATGATTTCCAAGAGCAAGTGTATGCATTAGGTAAAATTATTACCTTGCTTACCTGCTTACATGTATGTGTTAGGCAAGATCATTTCCAACTTGCTTACTTTCTGTATTTTAGAAAATATTAAAAGATTATTTTTAAATTAGATCAAAAATTGTGACACATGTTCATTTATCCCCTAAATAGTTTCTTTCCTCCATGCAGTATTGTATTTTCTTTGATCTAATGATCTACACCTTGTTAGCATATTTTGGTATTTCTCCTTATAAAATCTTTAAACCTTTATGTGCAGGGTTTCTCTGAACATAAATATGAAAGAATGAGAGACAGAGTTGTGTAATGCTGTATTCTAACAGCTGTTTCTACCTTCGAGTCATATGCATGCTCCTGTTTTTGGTCTTAATGCTTTACTTTTTTTTAATGCACAGTGATTTGCATTGTATTGTATGGATTCTTGCAAAGAAAATGCTTTTTAAAAAGTAATGGGCTGTAACAATTGAACATTCTGTAAAATAATAATAGTAAGTGGCATCTGCAACATACCACAAAACCAAAAATTAGAGGTGCCATTAAATCTGAATAAGCAACCTGATATACTCCAAAGAGATTTAGGACTTCAATTTCCATCAATTACCACAGGCATAGCTACTGACAAAGAATTGTGGGAATTGATGTCCCAAATATCCAGAGGGCACCAAAAGTGATAGAGTTTATGATTTAATTATTCACCTAGTACAAAATAGGTTTACCAAAGAGGCTCTGAGCTGAAAACAATAACCAAAGGGCAGTGTTAAAGTAATCAGTAAAAGAATGTATAATTCACAGAGAATATTATAACTACAATTAATGAGAGCTTAGATTGCAAAACTGGGAAAGGACTCTCGTATGTTGCCATTAACTAAAATTTGGATTCAAGATTAATGATAGAATTATATTTTTACATAGATAAGAATTCCAAACATTTTCTTTCCCTTACGCCTTCCCTCCTAACATTAACTTTAAGCCTAAATGTCCAATCCCAGCCCTTGTTCATCTTCCTCCAGTTAGTAGTGCTTTTATTTATTTTATTTATTTATTTTATTAAATTTATAACCCACCACTCTTTGCTGGTCAAGGGGAACTTGAGGTGGCTTAGAACAGTTAAAAATACAATAAAAGCAAACATTAAAACCATGATACAATAATTTAAAATATTTTACAACACAATCACCCACCAATCAATAATCATTCTTCTGGGGGGTGCGGGAGCATCAATCCCAAGCCTGCCAACAGAGCCAGGTCTTAGTGGCTCTGTGGAAGGCCAACAGATTAGGAATGGTTCTGATCTCCATGAGTAGTTGGTTCCAAAGGGCCAGTGCTGCCACAGAGAAGGCCTTAGCACGGGGACCCGTCAGCCGACATTGTTTAGCTGACGGGACCCGTAACAGGCCGACTCTGGGATTTAAGTGGGTGCTGGGAGGCAGAAGGTGGCAGAAGGCAGTCTCTAAGGTACCCTGTTCCTAAGCCATGAAGGGCTTTAAAAGTTGTCACTAGCACCTTAAATAGCATCTGAAAGACCACTGGGAGCCAGTGCAGCTCATGGAGGACAGGTGTTATATGGGTGCACCAAGGTACACCCTTAATCACTCATGCAGCTACATTCTGGACCAGTTGAAGTCTCTGAGGGCTCTTCAAGGGCAGCCCTATGTAGAGCACATTACAGTAATCTAATTGAGAAGTAACAAGGGCATGAGTGATGGTAAGAAGAGCCTCCTGATCCAGGAAGGGGAGCAACTGATACAAGAGGTGAACCTGTGCATAGCCCTCTTTGGCCACAGGTGCCAAATAATGGTCCAAATGCAGCTGTGGATCCAAGAGAACCCCTAAGTTGCACACCCATTCTGAGGGGAGCAATTTTTCTCCCCCCAGCATCAGTGGTGGACAATCCATTGGATCATGCAGGAGAAATATCCACAGCCACTCAATCTTGTCAGGGTTGAGCCTGAGCCTATTGGTCCCCATCCAGATCCTCACAGCCTCCAGGTACCGGACATCATCTCAACAGCATCACTAGTTCAGCCTGGGGCAGAGATATACAATTGACCCCGTGCACATCACCCAGTGGTTACATGTATATGTTAAATAGGAGGGGGGAGAGAACCGAACCCTGAGGCACTCTGCAAGGTAGAGGCCTCAGGTCAGATCTCTGCCCCCCTACCAACCCCGACTGGGTGATAGGTGATGGCCCGAGAGATAGGAGGCAAACCACTGCAAAACGATGCCTCCCACTCCCACTCCACTTTTAACACCACTAAATAAGTTCCAATATGGACTCCTAGCAGTGTTTGATCAGATTCAGCTTTCCCAGATCTCCAGCAGCACTCTAGATGTCTCCTCTGCCACTTCGTTTCCCGGAGCTCCTCAGTAAACCAAGGAGCCTTATGAGATCTGTGGAGAGTGAGAGGTCACAAAGGCACAGCCCGATCCAAAGCCCCGGCTGCGGGACTGTTCCAAACTGCCACTAGGGCCTCAGTCGAGCTGTGGGCAAGGGAATCAGGAATCTCCCCAAGCTCCCTCTGGAGCCCAATTGGGTCCATTAGGTGCCTGGGGCGGAACCACCTAGTCAGAGCCGCCACCCTGTGGCATGGGGTGGTCATCAGGAAATCTAATCTCAATAGGGAATGTTCTGACCATGGAAATGGTTGGATGACTAAGTCCCCCAATTCCAGATCACAGCACCATTGCTCTGAGATAAAAACAAAGTTAAGTGTGTGCCCTCCCCTATGAGTCGGACCCTGAATTACTTGAGTCAGGTCCATGGTTGCCATGGAGGCCATGAACTCCTGGGCTGCATCCAAGGTCTCACCAAGGGATGGCAGATTGAAGTCCTCAAGCACCATCAGCCTGGAAGACTCAACTGCCAGCCCAGCTATCTCCTCGAGCAGTGCAGGCAGAGCTGTTGCAATGCAGCTGGGATGCAGGTACATCAGCAACAAGCTCAACTGAACCCCTCAGTCCAACTTCAAGAGAAGAGACCCAACAATCCCTGGAGCAGCACCTTCCAATGGATAGAGATCCTGATGGATAATAACAGCCACTCCACTGGCCCTGCCCTGGGGTTGCGGCTGATGCAGCACCTAAAACACGGTGGGGAACATTTTGATGAGAGGGACACCCCCCTCCTGCCCCAACCAGATCTCAGTGATACAAGCCAGGTCAGACCTCTCTTCCAGGATTAACTCCTGAACCAGAGGGGCTTTGTTAACCACAGACCTGGCATTAAAGAGCAACAGCCAGAGACCAGGGCCCTGAATTCCTGAGCCAATGGGCCCCTGAGATGAGCCATCGGGGTGTGAACACAGTATCACCGTCAGTTGACGGATACACATTTACTGATGATGGCTTACCCCTCGGCTTCCGCCATATCTGCCTCTCCCAGTTTTGTTTTTTCTTTAACTTAAACCTAAATTGACTGTGTCTAAACTGTGTCTAAACTGTGTTATGTTATGAAAGCATTATTTCATAACAGCTAAATCAGCTCAGTGTTATGAATGGGAACAATGATGGAGGATGTAGCATCCTGTGAGCTCAGATAAAACTCTTTAACTTTCATCATTTAGCTTACTATTTATGCATTCACAGAACTTGCATGCTGGTTTGAATTAAAAACAAAAATCCACTTTTAAATGAATCATACAGTGAATATAATAAAATGAAAACAGAATAATAAAATAGCAAAATAATAATCATTATGGTGGTTGTGTTTAAATAGGAAGGACTTTGGTGATAAGTTCACCAAAATGATAGAAACAACTTACCATATACAAACAGCAAGATAATGTTGAATGGGGAAATGATATGGGGAAATGAAAAAAATGATATTCAAAAGGGGACAAGACAAGGCTGTCCGCTATCACCATTGTTATTTGTATTGACTTTGAAAGTTTTGAATAGGGAAATTAGGCAAGATGAGGAGATAAAAGGCCTGAGAATCAAAAGGAAGAATATAAATTACAAGCATTTGCAGATGATTTGGTTTTTATATTAGAAGAACCTGAAAAATCAGGGCAAATGCTATTGGAAAGAATAGGGAAATATGGTGAAGTAGCTGGACTGAAAATAAATAAAGAGAAAACAAAGATAATAGTTAAAAATCTCACAGAAAAAACAAAAAAGAGTTTTAGAGCAAAAATTGGATATCCAGGTCGTCAAAAACGTTAAATACCTGGGAGTGTATATGACAGCAAAATGTATTACAATTAAGAAGGATAATTATGATAACCTAATGAAACAAGTTAAGATAGATTTGGAAAAATGGAAAACTCTACATTTATCCTTAATGGGAAGAATAGCTACAATTAAGATGAATATGCTGCCAAGGTTCTTATATTTGTTCCAGATGGTGCCAATAAAATTAGAGAAAAAAATATTTTGTAGAATTAAATAAAATTATTTCAAAATATATTTGGCAGGGGAGAAAAACCAAGGATTAAACTAAAATTGTTGTAAAATACAAGAATAAGAGGAGGCTCCGGCCTACCAGACTGGGAATTGTATTACCAGGCGACAGGATTGATATGGATGAAAGAATGGATTCAACTGAGAAATGTAAGGTTATTGACTTTAGAAGTGCATGACCTACAAACTGGTTGGCATTCCTTCTTTTGGTACAAAGGAAGCAAAACCCATGGTTATCTTAAGAGACATATGGTGAGAAATGCTTTATTGTTGATATGGGAGAACTTCAACATTACTGGAAAATTCTGGGATGGCTTTCTTCAATTGAGGCAATTGTATATCCAAATTTTATAAATTTGGGAAAGATTGTTAGATATAAAGACATTTTAACGGAAAATGGGGAACTCAAAAAAAAAAAACAAGACTGGAGGGTGCAAGGACTAGACATAACATTGTATGCACAATTGCAAATACAATCAAGATATGAAAAGGATGTAAAACAATATGATTTCTATGTGGAACCTACTGAGTTGGATGAAATACTGACAAGGAAAGATGAAAAGTTGATAACTAAACTATATGGATATCTATTATGATTCAAACTAGTGGAATTAGAAGTGAAAGAAACAATGATTACATGGCAAGAAACTTTGGACATACTATTGAACTTGAAAAATGGGAGAATCTTTGGGAAAAGAAGTATAAGTTGACGATGTCAACAGCATATAGAGTAAACTTATACAAGATGTTTTATAGATGGCACTTTGACCCAGAGAGACTAGCGAAGATGCTTAAAAATAAATCTACTAAGTGTTGGAAATGTCATCAAGAACCGGGATCCTATTACCATATGTAGTGAACTTGTAGTGAAGCAAAGAAATTTTGGTTGAAAATACGAGAATGGCTAGAGAGAATGACATTACAATACATTGAAATGAAACCTGAGTTGTTCCTACTGGGAATTGTACCTGAAACATATAGCAAAGAAGATGTATATTTGATGGTCCACCTACTCACAACAGCAAGGATTGTATTTGCGCAGCAATGGAAAAGATTGAAAATTCCCAATGATGAGGATGTAATTAAAAAAAGTGAAGTGTGCAAAAATGAACAGGCTGACACTGGAGATTAAAGAAAAAGAAGAGACAGAAAACTATAAGATTTAGCAAGTATTGTATGACTGGTTAGAAAAGAGATTGGAAGAAAGTTAATAGAATTATTTGGTAGGTTATTTGCTAGGTTATTCTAGGAAATTGTTAACTATATTTAAAAAATAAAAAGATAATGATAAAAAAAAATAGGAAGGACATGGTCTGCTTGAAATGGGTCTGGATTCAGAAGCTCTTTTTATATTTGGTTTTGACTCCCTGAACACACAAGGTGTAAGGGTACTGTTGTATAAATCCACCCACTAACAATTAATGCGGTCAACATGTTGTTTTTGGAGATACTGTAATGGTAGGTATGGTTGTGTAATGAATGTTAAGAATCATTTTGTGCTTCTGATATCATTTATATGTTATGATTAATTCTTCAGAATTAATTCTTCAGAAATGAAATTGGGGAAAATGTTTTTAGCTGAAAGTCTAGGTCCATTTTGCTCTTGAGGCTAGGCTGGGAGTTGGTTCCAATCTGGAACAAACTGCCAACTGCTTTAACTTCTTTTATTCTCTTTTTCCTAATGACAAAGAAATACATATGCTGTGGCATTTTATTAAAAAAATATTTCACATGACATTGTCCAAAAGATTATAATTAAACATAAAATATTAATATGAAGAAATAGCTGTGTCACATTCAAAAATAAATCATGAAGCTTGTGATGACTATGGGAAAAATACAGCCTTATTGTTAACTATTTATTAGAGATTTAGAAACATGTTCTTGGCCCCAGTCCATCTCATTTGATGTACTTGGGTGTGATTCAAGCAATCTAAGCTTCTCCTTGTCTTCTATTTGCTTTATCATATAAACATGACCCAGAAGATCAACTCCTATGTTCTGTCCCATGCCCGAGAATCATGAATCAAGCCCAATTCTTGAAAAGTTTATTTTGCACAGCACTCTGAAATAGTCCGTCTTTTGCAAAAGACTAAGCAAGATGCAGTAACTACTGATATATGTCCTAATGCCAAATGATTAGGCACTCACCAAGTGCACGAAACAGAAATTACAGAAATAACTCCGAACAGAAATTCAAGACTTGGAATCAGACGACGCTCTAAGAAGATGCTAAGTTTATTTCCTGCGAGGAACCAGTCACACCCACACCCCTTTTAACTGCTCTTGGGTGTGGTCAATTACTGGTCCTCTGTAGCTCAGCCCCTATGCTCCTACGTTGCTGTTCCCTTCTAAGTCATCTCCTGGTCCTGGCATCACTTAGAGATTCCTCCTCCCCACTGTCAGATATTGTTGGGTCCACAGACTCTGTCGAGGGGCCAGCTACTGGCACAATGTCAACCACTGGTGCCTCCCATTCTTCTGGTGCCAACTCTCCCTCAGAGTCAGTCTCCTCTGTCAGTGCCATAGCCAGCTGCTGAGTCACAACATCCTAGGACTGGGTAGTGCTTAGTATACCTACATACATAGAGCTTCTTAACCTTCTCTTAACCTGTGAGAAGTTCATCAACTGTCCCTTCTGAGGTTTTTTCCACATTATAAGATCATTGTGAGGAAAGTCTCATGCTAGGAACAGTCTTCTAGGGTGCATTAAACTAATAGTGTACCAAATCTACAGTTTCTTCTATCTCTATGAAAACTATTTTTATTTTTATATGGGATAGTGTTTTTTGAGCTTATTTTATTGTGATGAGTTTGTGGACAATGCTCTCATTCATTGTGCCCATCATGTATTTGTATATTTCCTGGTTTCAGAATGGTCAAGAGAAAGAATCCCCTGATGCCTGCCTTCTGGAGCTTACAAATGTGTAGGAAGCCAAGGTGACTGTATGTTAAGTAAGAAGTGTTACAAAAACATATAAGTTGCTTATACAGCCCTCCCCCCCAATAGGGGGGGTTTCTTACCGGTTCGCTGGTTACCCACTTCATGGGCACGCTTGCCGATCGCCTGTCAAACGTGCACTTAGAAATCTTCATGGTGTTCTGCAAGCACTGTGACCCAACAGCTGCACGGCTTAAAGTTATCTTAAAGTAAAGGTAACTGTCCTTCCTTGAAAATTTCTCTGACATCGCATTCTCCTTGAGGAAAAGACCTAGTGAATAGCCATGTCGATTTTGATCAGGTTGAATTTTTATTGACAAAATTTATTTGCTGCCCATCTCATGGTTCAGGCAAGAGAATGTCACACAGAATTGTGTGCCTGGTATTGCCCCAAATGTGCCACTGGGTGGCAGCAGCTGGAGTGCTGCACCTGTAGGGGGAAAGGTGGAGCATCTGTAAGGGGAGAGGTGGTCTCTTGCTTATAAAAAGAGCTTGTATGCCCCTCCTTTGTCTCTTTTGCTATATGTAATCTCACCAGAGACATCTCTACTTCTACTATCTACAATAAACTATCTTTTACCATTACTCCTGTGTGGTATGTAGCCTCATCACCTCCATAACAGAGAATGACCAAAGCATGCAGAAGAAATTATTGGCATAACCTGACCCAAATAAAAGCCTTGGATCACCTGTGTGGTTTGAACACTAACTGTTTGTCAGCAACTCATAGTCACACAAAGTTTTACACCCTAGATCTGTCCCTATTTTTGGCACTCTAGACCTATCCCTATTTTTGATTATGCAACTCCAAATATTGTCCCAAACTTTTATGCATTGACATGATTGGTATACGTTGCTATGAGAAACCCCCAATGCTGATTTTAACCAAAAGCTTTTCCCAAATTCACAGACCTATGCAAAGGTTCAAATTTAAAGCTGTATGTATGTATGTATGTATGTATGTATGTATGTATGTATGTATGTATGTATGTATGTAAGTATGTATCAGAGCCTGGAAATATACCTGCAGCACCTATGTATAATTTTTTAAACCAACAAATGTTAACATTGTGAGCTGCCTAGAGTCACCTCATGATGAGATGGATGACAAATAAAATAAATAAATAGATAGAAAATAAAGTAAATAAAATGCGTTTAAAGAGGGCAGTCATGCAATCCCAGGTAAAGACACAGGAGCAGACAGAGGCTATGGGAGTACCTCATCCCTCTTTCATCTTGATTGCAAAGCAGTGCTATAGCCCTAATATGCAATATGTGCACTATAGTTAGTATTTTCAGAATCTTGCCAAAGCATTATTTCCAGAAGAAAAAATATTAAAGTATGTAACATTAAGCTGTCATCAAGTAGTTTAAGAAAATCCACTTGATGAACTGACTGTACAGAAACTATGAAAAACTTCTTTACTGATGGACAGATCAATATTTTGCATGCAACTCAGGTATCTAAATTAGGCACCATGGCACATAAGTGGTGAAAGTTAAACAATGGGTCCAGAGCTTCCCACTGGAAGGGATCCATTCCTGGTGCTAGTCTTCAGTCTCTAGGCTCAGTCCCTAGCATAATCACAAGCCTTCAGTAGGATTACCTTGCTGCTCCTCCTTCTTCCTAAGATGCTGTTTGCTACACTTACCAAAACTGAGCAGAGGAGAACTTCCTATTGAAATCCTATCTGACAATTTCTGTCTTCCTGTTGTGCATTGCTAAATCAGTGCTCCACAAATACCTTCCAAATATTGTAATCGTAGCTCTGTTCCATGTGGACATGCATCACAAACAATATTTTTAATTGTGCTAAAGTATCCTTTGAAATTACTAGAACTGGTGACTGTTTTCTCATCATTTTGGTACAGGAAAAACACATGAAAACTGAAGTGCATGTCTTCACCCAAAAGGGGTGAAGAGAGGCGGGATATAAATCTAATAAATAATAATAATACTTTAGGGTTAACATCATTTAAAAGGCAAAGAGGTTCCCAAAAACAAGGAAGCTCTGGCCAGCAAAAAAAAAAAAATGCCATTGATATACAGTGTCTTTTTTTTATTATTATTATTCAGTTAAGATCAGTTCTACTCCAAGTTCTTGTCTCAGGATATTCTCAAGATATTAAATTCTACTTTATTTAGAGCAGGGTATCACAAATATATTTGCTCCTTTGGCTCTGCCCCAAGATGTGCCTCTAGGTGGCAGCACCTGCCAAGTGCTGCACCTGGTTACCAACAAGGGGCGATGTTGTGCCCCTGGTATATTAGAGCATGCACAAGCCACATGTGTTCACTTCTTGGTGCTTACCTCTAGTTGCATCCAGACATGATAGAGAATGTAGTCTCACACAGGGATGGGTTTCTCCCAGTTTGCTGGTTACCCGCTTTGTGGAC
>JANHGC010002902.1:85150-99775 GCA_027560395.1 Boaedon fuliginosus | reverse complement strand
AGTGCTATTGCTATCCATGTTGTAAGCCGCCCGGAGTCCTTTGGGAATTGGGCGGCATAAAAATGTAATAAATAAATTAAAAAAAATCAATGGCTAGCCCAAAAAACAAACAAAACAACAACAACAACAAACCGAGATGGAAAGGAAAGGAAGAGTTTAAAAAATCAAGATAAACATTAAACATTATTATTAAACTTGGACCTACTAAAATAAGCAAGCAATTCAGTTCTTTCTTAGTGTATAAATGGTTGATCTCTCCTGGTACTGGAAGCCTGCAGAAAGGTATAATGCCTCTTCATGTTGGATTTTTAAGAGTTTGTATTAAATGATACATTTCCTCCAACATCATCCTCAATTAATTTGTCTGATATTTTAGGAAAATATTTGAGTTGCTTCCAAATGATGGAAGTAATAGTTCTACTCTGCTGTAATCTTTTATTAGATTCCATTATAACTACAATGTCCATTTTTTTCTTTTTTTGGAATTTCTTTTTTCTTTTTTCTTTCATTTACTAATGCATCTCATGTTTGAGCAAAGTTGTTTTGTAGTACAATCACATCACCAAGTTTAATGACAGTGTTCTTGCTCTCTTTCCAATTTTATCACATTTCTCATATTGGTAGTCTTATCGCACTACAAGCAATTGATACCTCAAATCCCATTTTTATCTCCTTAGCTTCCCAAAGGAAGCGGAGGCGGAAATGGAAGAAAGCAGCCTGGAAAAAAGATGGGAAGGCAGAGAAAGACAATATTTATTAGAAAAAGATGAGGTGGTGATGGCTAGCAGTAGCTATTTTAAATGTATAATTAGTCTGACAGAATGTTAATGGCAAATGTAAATATGGGGCAATATTAGAGTTAGAATTCAATTTGTATAGAGGAAATGCTAACATTAAGTAGAAAAAGTGGAGGTTTGCTGCTCAGGTGATGTTATCTAACATTTATTTGATATATTGTGCTTATTGTGAGAATTAGATAAAGGGTTTGAATTAATTAATATTTTTATTAATATAGTTAAATTTTGTTATTGAGAAGAGATCAACATGTATGATAATTGTTACCGTAACAGTGTCCATTTCTGAGCTATTTTAAGAATCATTTAGACAAACAGAAATTAATTCAGAGAAAGACATTGAGGAAGAACTGGCCTTAGATGGAAGAATCAGGTGGCTTTGCCTTGAAATATTGGAAAGGGATGTCACAGGGCAGAGGGCCATGACCTACCATCCAGCATTCAAGACATGAAATGATGATCTTAAATCACAGGAAGAAAGATTCCAATTGAAAGTTAAGAAAAAATGTGCTAATCATAACCAGCTTACAGCCACCCCCAAAAACAAGGATTGTTCAGCATCAGAAATACAAACACAAGGTTCCATTCAATAATTTATTTATTTATTTATTTTATTGGTCAAGGGGAACTTGAGGCGGCTTACAGCAGTTAAAATGGATACAATAAAGACAATATTAAAAACCACACTATAATAATAATTAAAAAGTACTATAAAACACAATCATTCTCCAATCAGTAGTCATTCTTCCAGGGTGGGGGGCATCAATCCCAAGCCCACCAACAGAGCCAGGTCTTAGTGGCTCTGCGGAAGGCCAACAGATTAGGAATGGTTCTGATCTCCACAGGTAGTTGATTCCAAAGGGCCGGCGCTGCCACAGAGAAGGCGTTAGCACGGGGGCCCGCTAGCCGGCATTGTTTAGCTGATGGGACATGAAGCAGACCAACTCCAACTTCTTCTTCAATGAACTCATAAATAAAAAAGGCTGCCAGGTTAAATATTTGATTGGTAGGATTTCAAATGCATTAGGAAGCAACTATTTGGATTTATCCAACTTTAAATCTTTTATATTCCAACTAAGTAGGTAAACTATGGCAATTAATTTTTGACTCCACCGCTATTAATTTTAATTTGAATACAAATGGGAAGTGATGTCCTTCCTGTGTTGAAAGTAAGATGTATTTTCTGTCTCTTGGTAAAGACAAGCTAAACGGTCTTGGTATACCAATGCAAAGCAAAAAATAAAAGCAGAACTAACTTAAAAGGGGATTGAAGGCAAATAGTTGTGTTAAAGAGTTCTTGTAGAAGACTGCGTTCAGATACACATCTGCAAAAAGATCAAAATGTCCTTTTCTTCAAATGCAGTATAAAAATATTATCAGAATAGATGGTGTAATTTGGAAAGACAAACAAACCAACCAAACTTTATAGTATGATTGAAGGACAGGTATGAAAAACAATGAATGTGGCCACTTTGATTGTAAACATTGATTCATAGTTGCATAACTATTCATGACAATTTTATTAATTACTTATTACCAACGGTTTTCTCTTTTATTAGAGAGCAAGTGACTTCCTTCCCTTATAGTGTTGTATATTTTTTCTGGGTGATAGAGATTAATGCATAAAGCTTTTCAGGAAACTGCCTCATTGATTTTGTTGCCTTTATATTTGTCTTCCTTAGGTGACTTCCAGGAGCATAGATGGAGGGTGCATAATGTATTTCCCCAGAACGGCCAATACTGACTTCTGGTTTTATTTTCAACACCCAGTAATTAATTACTTACTTCGTTGTGTTATTGGGCTATAATATACCACCCAGAATCACTTTTTGTGTGGTGGGTGGATATACAGATTTGATAAATAAATAAAATAATTGATAGAATGATTACATATATTTAGATGAACATATACAGTTATGGTTTTTAAAATAAATACCAATAAATAGCCGTAATCCATTCCAAGAATTCAGTCATCACCCGATGACATTGTCATTGGAAGCACATGCATTATTTCAGAATTTTCTACCAGACTTTCAACATCTGGCAAATCCTAACCACCTTTGGAATATCTTCAAAATGTGTGAAAATTGTTTATCCAAGTGTACCTTACAGATATATTATTGTAGGGTTAGGGTCAAAAAGAAACATACATATAGTCCTTGACTTATGACTACAAATGGGACTAGAACTTCCGTTATTAAGCAATGTGGTTGTTCAGTGAGTTGTGTCCGATTTTATGATATTTTTTTGCTGCAGTTGTTAAATGAATCACCATGGTCATTGAGTGAATCATGTACTTGTTAAGCAAATCCAGCTTTTCCATTGATTTATAGAAGCCCTCTGGAGAGATTGCAAATGGCAATCACTTGGCTCTCCAATGTTACAACCATTGTAAAAACATATCAGTTCCCAAGAGCCTGAATTTTGTGGGGTCACTGCATTGGTAAAAAATGCAGTGATTGATCATAAATCAGTTTTTGACTGGTGCTGCAACTATGAATAGTCAATGAACAAATTATTGTAAGTCCAGGACTATCTATACAGATTATGTGGTTATTGCAGATTATTTGCATTTTCTTTATGATGGTTCCTATAATAAATCAGCCATGGTGCGGAGTGGTTAGAATGCAGTATTGCAGGGCTAATTCATGGTTCACTGCCAGGAGTTCGATTCTGACTGGCTCAAGCTTTGATTCAACTTTCCATCCTTTCCAAGATCAAGGACCCAGATCGTTGGGAGCAATATGCTGACTCTGTCTCTAAGCGGTTGCTTAGAGAGGGCTATGAAGTGGTATATAAGTCTAAATGCTATTGCTATCGCTAAATCAGAAGGCCAATCATTATTTTAGAACTAGAGTAGAAATTCTGCATGATTTGAGCTAGGAATCTGGGTCTGTTAAAATTTAATCACAGAGGGAACTCATGTGTTCCTATCCAGAATTAAGCAAACATTTTAATTTAAAATAAGTAACAAGGCATGATCGGCACACTCAGTTTAGGACTCAAATCCATGACAGATGTGTGAGTAACCAGAAGTTCCAGAGGGAAACATGAGACTAAAAGCATAAATGGTGACGACCTGAAATGTAAATAAAAGTTTTAGAGAACTCTTGTACAGAACCTTGGGAAGATATAACAAATTAAATATCCTTCTGCATAGTCCTGAAGTTCCTGAACTTTCCCCATAGCTGCTATGTGTAACAATGACAAGAATAACAATAACAACAAAGAATATGCATTTTAACTGCACTCATGCAAGTAATGTTGGGCTAGTTTGGTCTTAAGTGAGTAGAAGAATAAAACTTTGAACGACAGACAAGATAATAAGGAAAATCAGATAACATTGGCCAATTATAGTAATCTGTCCTTGGTTTTCTATGAAGCATTTAATAATGAGATCCAGTAAATGAAATTAGTGAAATAGCTATCTAAAGTCAATATTTACATTCCAGACCCTGCAAAAACTTGGGTAGCATCAAGAATTTTGACAAATGGAACTCTTAGTTTACCAATTTGTTCTGCAGCTTGTTTATTCCATATTTCTTTTATGCATGCTTTTATATATGCAATAAAAACAAGGAAGGATATTTAAGAAAATATAAGCTATCCACACATTATTTTATTTCAGTTTATTATTTTACTTTTCTCTCTGAGTATCTAGCCATTACGGATGGGGAAGAACAACTTATTTTGTTTTTTTAAAGCAAATGCACAAATCAGAATGCAGCTCTCCCTCGAAATTCACATTTCTCCAAATGCCTATTTATTTATTACATTTTTATGCCGCCCAACTCACGAAGGACTCTGGGCAGCTTACAACAGAGACAGCAATAGCACTCAGATGTTATATACTGCTTACCAGAGCTTTACAACACTCCCCAAGCAGTTACAGAATCAGCCTATTGCCCCCAAACAATCTGGGTCCTCATTCTACCGACCTTTAAAAGGATGGAACCTTGAATTTGTATTATTAATATGTTACATATTAAGCTCTATATTTTTTTAAAAAAAAGCATCTAATATGTTTGTAAATGTAATTTACAATATTTTTTGGATTATTTTGTATTATGTTAAGGGAAAAAAAAGACTCAAAAAAACTATATCACACACAGTTCCAGAGAAAAATATGGATCTTTGGAGAAAAGTATATAAGATATTGATCTTAAACAAATGGGAAAATGATATGGAATAACAGGAGAAACGGAAGAATTGATAGTTCTCCAAGTATATATAAGCATATCTATGTATGTATACATTTAAATACATTTACTTAAAAAGTAACTGAGAAACTCATCCCAAATCTGTCAAATTTAAGAGAAGGTTTGTTCATCTATCAATAAGAATAAGAGCTTCCTCCTTCTTAACATCAGAGAATTGTGTTAATCTCAATTTAAATTGAAATAAATTCAAACTTTATACTTGCTTCTTTTTTCAGTTTTGTTATCACACTTGCACTCAGGTTTTTTAAAAAATCTGTTTGCTGGATTTCATCCACACACAAAACCACAAACCCAAATTAGCGATACATTCCATTCCTCTTTTGTCCTTTTGATTCTGCCTTGTTTTTGATTCTCATGAAAGAAAATCAAGTGTTTCATCACAATAAGTGGAAGTGTTATCATGTACTGGTTGACTAGCCTAAGCTTATACATTGAAGAAACTTTGACTTTGGCCTTTCCCCCCACCCTCCTTCTTAAAGGTTTATATTTTACAGGAAAGTCACTGATCAGTCCCCAAGGAAGTGTTTAACTTGGGGATAGTGTATAAGTCAGAATGCAAGAAAGCTGATGGGGTAGTTTTAAAAAATGTCCTGACACAGTCAAGGTGATGGCCATTTTTAGCTGCCCTGCTATCCATCACCTCTTTCAGCCAGGCATACTCCATCATATGCAACAGCCTCATGAATTTATGCATCAAGCTGTGCAGCCAGTCGTGCCGAGGGCTCTGGTGACAAGTGAAATTGCTGTGCGCCTCATTTAGCTGTTTATTGCGCCTGAGTACGTGTTGCAGCTGTCATCCTACGATGGGATGATAGTGCTCGTTAATAGGCAAGACAGACAAATAATGATGGAGACTCCAGCAAAAGATGCTCATCTGCCAATCGGCTCTCAGCAGTATCATAAGCAGCCCAAAGTTTCTGATCAAAAATAAGGCCAGGAAGAAAATACTGAGGCTAGCAGATATTTCTCTTTCTCTCTCATTCTTTCTCTCTCCCTCTCTCCCTCTCTTCTCTCTCTCTCTCTCTCTCTCTCTCTCTGACACACACACACACAGAACAAACTTTTGAGAAAGTGAAGGAATCCAGCACTTCACATTAAGTTGATCTTCCTGTGTTAGGACTTACTCACTTTGTTAATAATTGGGGGGGGGAGAAGGGAAAAAATGGACTTAACAGGGTGAAATCTGTACCCCAACTCCTGCTCCTGCAAAATAAATATTGCTGATATGAGTGGAAAATTGTAAGTTGGCTGTCTTTTTCCGAGCTCCAGTCTGACTCACTTTTCATCCAGAGGGAAAGTATTCGCAGACCGTGCAAGACCCTGCTGTACTAAAACCTAAAATCTGAGCATAGTCATTTTATTTATTTTTTACAAGTATTTGACATTACCTATAGATTACACTATTGAATCTCCTGTGACATTCAGGGGGTTTCTACACAGTCCTTGGCGAAGGGAGCATTTATTTTGGTTGTGTTGCTCTGTATCAGAGATTGAAATGGTATATTTCTTGGGGGGCAGTTTGTATATGCAGTAGGACTCTCTGTTCTGTTTCATCCTATTCTCCCATCAATACATGCATGTAACTGTTTCTAGAGAATGAAGAGAACGGGTTCATAAGAGATTTTGAGAAGCCAGGAGTGCTTCAGAAGAATAGGGTCTTGTGGTCCTCCTACTGGGCAATGCTTATTCCTGCAATGAAGAAAAGCAGCATGTTTGTGTTATGTTGATATTTTGGCTTTTCTTTCCATACGATACTTTCATTTTCATGCATTTAAAAAATAATAATTAAAGGGAGAAAATTCTAACTAGTATAATCCCAAAGTTTGGCAAAAGAATGCAACACAATCATTGCTGAGTTAAGCTGGGAACATTCTTTGTGTGTCTGTTTATTGGATTTCCCCCCCCCCCATATCTTGTTTTCCATTGAAATGCTGCAAATGCACATTTGAAATCTTCCCTTTTGCAGAGGGAATCCCCCGGGTCATGCTTTACTCTGAATCTGTTTTCAAAAGTTGTTCCCAACATCAGCATGCTCTCATTTGCAAAGGTAGAGCCGCTTTGTAGACAGTGATACCCATTTTCTAATTTACTTATGGGGGAAATCAATTTGCTTTACTAATTAAACCTGCTAATTAAAGTGGAAGGTAAAGAGTTAATGTGCTTGATGCAATTATAGGATGTCCCCAAGTTGGAAAAAAACTTTATGTAAACAATGTTTGAATGTTCTGCAGACAAGGAATTCGATCCAAACCAAGCTAGATGTGTTTAAAGCTCATTGAAATTAATTGAACTAGAGGTAAACCTGGCTTAAGGATTTCATTGCTCATCAGTTCTAGTTAATCTGGTAAAATAACGAGGCCTTGAGATCAATTTTGTTTTTCCAGTTATCATATATTTGTTATGTATTGTCAATCCTAGAAAGGCCCAGCTGGCCCAAAGGGGAATGATATCTTTATTCACTCTGGGAATCTAGTCTCACCTTCTATGAAGAATTTTAGCATAGTCAGGCTTGCTGTATCCATATTTTACATTTCTGTGCTACTTATCTTTAACGTTTAAATTGAAGAGAAATTTGATATCAGTGAGTGTCTTTTTTGTCTGAGTCTGTGATATACTGCTACAGAGTTTTACTAAAGAGTGGTCTGAAATCCTTTATCTAAAAATAAACAAAATAGATAAATACATGACAGCTTCAGCTTCAGTGCTATTCCCCTCTGCGCTCTCCTTATGCGCACATAATCCACTTTTCTAAACAAAAGAGGCCAAAAAAATGGCACCACAGCTGTCCCCTACTCAGAAAGACTACTTCCCTTCATCCAATCCATGGGCACTTTTGTCTTCCGACTGGAACTTCTGTGACTATCTGACAAAGGCTGAAGCCTGATAGAAGCCTGCTTTCAAAGCCTAGGCTTACGAAACCTAAATGCTGCCAGATGCCTTTTTTGTGCAATGGAGATCACCTCCCCGAATTGATGTGTGTTTTGTTTAGCCGGTGACACAGAAAGGCAATTAATTTCCTTGTTGGCTGGAGAAGGATGTGGTTACATTGTAAGGGTAGTGGCTAGATTAAAGAGAAAATAAACTTTGGGGAATGCTGTTATTGCTGCGCGTCCAGCATCTGAAGTGCTCTACACTTTACAACATTGTATTTCCCTTCCTTAGATCACAACTGTGCTATGATATAGGCAAGGTTAAGTTTTTGTGGGATTTTTTTTAAAATTTTGCTCTTGGAAATGGAGAAAATAAGGTTGAGAAATTGTGGCATAAGGCCTTTGTTGTAGCTAGAAGGAAAACCATTGATCACAAGGATAATAAATCTGTTATACCGATTTCTTTATAGGCGGCAAGCTGGTTTGCATATGAACACTACAGTACTATCCTTCGTTACCTGGGAGTAAGTCCCTCTGAAGATTATAACATTTATTTTGATATAGACATACACAATGTGAACCTGTTTCTCTGGTTTTCGTTTGGGAGAATAAGCATTATTTGTTTATTTTTACTTACTTGCATAATTGCATAACATTCCTCATTCCACAATCTTGGTCTTATCACGATAGATCTAACCTGAAATAAGCACCTGATGTAAACAGAAGGCTGGTTTTTAAATCTTCCATATAAAAGGAACAGAAGGAGATTCTCATGATCCAAAGCTTCATGTGCACCAGCCTCAATGAGGAATAAGTGTCCAGCCATGCTATTTATATTGTATGGTGGTGCTCGTATGTTAAGGAAAATGTTGGCAAGACGAGACAATGCACATTTAAGGGATTCCCCCCCACACACACACACCCTCCACATCTTTGGGGTGAACACCCCCCCTCCGAGAAAATCCTCTTCCTTTTTGAAACCTAGAGTTGCTGATCCTTTGGAGATTCTTTCTAGTAGCATTCAGATCAAAGGCTGAACTAGAATGTAAGAATTAAGTTCCAACTAATGGTCTCTCAGTCTCATTGCTTTTCCTTTTGTTGAGACTACTGAATATCCTTCTGAAATTTTTATTTAAGTTGGCAGCTTTCAAAAGTAATCTCTACCCTCTCAGCTCTGAACTAAACTCTGCTATTCCATCTTTCAGGCATTGTTCAGAAATAGCTGTAGTTGCCATAATGGAGACTATATCCTTGTTGGTCTGCTGGGTCTCTGAAAAACTCTTCATCTTTTCTCCTTCTGGGTTCTTTGGCTGCTACAATATGGGAACTATCATTTTAATTTGTTATGATCCTAATTAAGAAAGATTTCCCAGGTACTAATCTTGTGAGATTATTTCTTAGGTTCTTTTGTTGGTTTCATATAGTCTGTCCCTTAATGGGCAAAGAAGATGCAGAAGTTCTAAATTATTTAATGAATGCACATGGGGCTGGATGTTAGTGAACAAAATGACACCAGTCCTAATAAAGCAGTAGAAATGTGGCATGTTCTGGGTGGCATTCTCCATGAAGGATGAAGGATGCAAAATAGGCTTATTGTTGGGTGTGCTGCTGCATAATGGAAGCTATCTAAGTTTAGTTTAGCAATCATTGGCTGGGAATGTCTTTCTACAGCCTTATAATATACAATATAGGTTTGCATTAGTTTATACATGATTGCATACAATTATGCCATTCTCTGGGAGGAGATTATATGGGCACAATTATTCATGTAATAATTACTTCTTGGGCTCGCATTAGTTGCTGTTGTCCCTGAAAGATGCTAAGAAAAGATACAGCTAATGTAGAGGTTAGAATTTTATCAGAAACACAATGCTCTTAGTAGATCAGATTATCCTATCTTTAGAACAGTGGCTTCATGTTTTGCAAGACAAAATTCAAGGGGCTGGTTTTAATGTACAAAACTCTAAATAGTTTGAAGCCAGGGTATATTTGAAGATTATTAGGGTGATATTTCCTAGGCCCCAAATCCTAGCTAGAAGGTCTTAATTTTCTAGGATACCTCTGGTAATAAATTAGCCCAAGAATCATTTATTTCTTTTTTTTCTTCCTAGTGCAGAGTCTACTTTTTTCTGATCAACCAAGTGTTGAAGAATGATGGAGAAAAGTAAAGACTGCTTGAACTAAATGCAGTTATAAACCTATGTTTGGATTACTCTTGAGATGATAGAGGTAGCAAAACGTGCTTATTTCTCTCCTCTAATTACATCAGCAGACTTGTGTCCAGCAGACTTGTTTAAATTTATCTATGCTCTTTTGAATAAGGAACTGACAGGCTACAGTGACATTTTTGCAATATTCTTTTTGCAAAAATCATCTGCATTTCCCCATAATTAGACTCCACTTAGACACAGGATTGTGAGATGACTACACCAACATTGAGTGAGATCACTGGCATTCTGTTGAGCTTCTAGAGACGGAAGAAGTGAGTAAAATATTTTATGGCATGATTCTATTTCCTATGGGTCAAGCCATACCCATCCTTGATTCTTTGGGCAAGTTGGATATAGTTGAGTTCCAGAGATACCCACCTGCTTGCTTATCTCCATCTCTCAATCCAGCCAAACTAAACAACTTCTTTTCTTTCTCAGAATGATTTTGGTGAAGTGATGGAGCTTCACTTGACAGAATCCAGGGAAAATAAATTATTTGGGCTCCTTTCAGTCTGGATTCAGATTGGCCGTAGTTTAGAAACAACATAGTTTGCTCTGATAAATGACCCCTAATGAGGCCTGCAACTCTATTAGGCTCTAATTGGATCCCATTGTTTTGCAGTGATTCTTCTATGAGTAAAGTCATGCAGGATTCCTGCAAGATGAAGATGATTCCCATAGGTGATAAATTTAGCTAAATCCCAATCTCTAATTTAGCTCTGAAATGAGTAGTGTTTTGTCTGAAAGAGAGTCCTGGTGCATACATGCTTGTTCTTGCTAAACTGGTAAAGGCTGTGGCAGGAAGGTCTTTGCCCAGCTTTGACTGGTACACCAGTTATTGATCTTTTGAAATCTGAACTGCCTTAAAACAGTGACTCACACTCTCACCATCCCATGGTTTGATTACTGTAATGCACTTTATTAGAGTCTGTCCTTCAAGACAATCCAAAGCCTGTAATTGGTTCAAACTGAAGTACCAGGTACTTGGTATCATTGATAGGAGGGAGCTACCTTAGGAGTATGACACATATGATGAAGTAATTGCAATATTTAGCAGATGGCTTTTGGGCCCAATTCAAGCTGCTATTAACTTTTGAAGTCTTACCTGGTGTTATATGTCTTTTACCTGCAGGACTATTTTTTTCCAATCTGAATTAGTCCACCCTACACTGAATTCCAATGCCATGTGTTTGAGTAGTGGTAGTATGAATGTGGACTTTCCAACATGATGTGAAATATGGTGAGATGGCCCCATCTGTTATGTGATTCACAAAGCTGTAAAAACTATACCAATATAGCTTTGGGACAGAAGGTCACCTGGTTTGCCTTTGTAATTTTCATTTTTTTAAAAATTAGAATTAGGATTGTAATAAATAAATAAATAAATAAATAAATAAATAAATAAATAAATAAATAAATAAATAAATAAATAAATAAATAAATAATATTTCCATATGATATTCTGCCCATAGTTTGAGATATCTTCCACAAATTATTGTTGCTTAGTGGATAGGTAGGTCTTTTTTAATAGCTTTCTCTCCCCTACAGTTAATGAATTCCTTAGGAGAATTTATATTGAGTGGAAGACTGTGAATTCTAGTCCAGCCTTAGCCATGAAAGCCAGCTGGGTGACTTTGGGCCAGTCACCCGTTTTGTTGTTATGGGGAAAATAGGAGAAGGAAAGTGTGTTGGAGTTATTAAGTTGTTTGTAAAAATAACAAAGTTGGAAATAAAGAAATAACTAAATGATTCCGAATCATGTTTATACTATATACTTTTTATAATGGCTATTAAATATCAGTATCACTCTCAAGTTTTATTGTATGGATTTTTCTCCTATGACCCTTGGTTATATAGTATGTTGCTCCACATCTCCAGTATCATTTGTAGTTATTATTTTTTTGTAACTCATTTTTTGTAACTCATAAAAAGATGTAGCATTACAATTCTATAATTAACACAGAGACACAGACATGAACACAGAAACACATACATACAAAGAAAGATAAGAAAGTGACAAAAACACATTTTAATGTAAAAGGTGGTTTGGAGACATCATTCCTGTATTAACAATCTGAGTTTTATAATGATGCAATATTGTTCTTTAACATAAATAGCCAATCCAAACCATAGAATGGCTGTATTTAATTCAAAGGGAGGGGGACTCGGAGGCCCATTTACAGAACTAATGGTCAGCAAATCTGTAAATGTTGATTTTTTCCCCCCTTAATGAAATGGAAAAGGAATGTGTGCTACATACAAAAAATTAATGTTTCATAAAATGGTTGTTACAATCAAAGGAATCACTATGAAAATTAAATTACTGGGCTGACTCTGGAAATCAACATAATATGCTCTGTTTAATTCAGTCATGCTAAAATATTAGATTTTCTTTCATTCTCTTTCAGCTTTCTCTCTCCTTCACCTAAGGGCATCTGCTGATGAGTCTCTTCTAGAGGTTGTTTAATGACTATTTTACAGCAACTGTCAGCTTTCTAAAGCTCAGTGGCATTGGATAATATGGTACCAGCAGTCTTTTTACAGTATTTCCTACGCTGTAAATCTGATTTTTAAAAGTATCAGAAATGTTCCTAGGGATTTAACTGAATGGCCAGTGGATGTTTAATATTTTTATGTGTCATTGTGCTTATATAAGTTATTTTATTTGTTTTTTTCCACTTTCTATCCATCAATGGAGCTTTAATAATAACGTTAACAATGACAACATTGTAAGAATCTTCCAATCCTATTTACCTTCAAGCTAGGAGATCTCCTTCAAGAACCCAGCAGCCCTTGGAACTGATCAGCAGTTTGTACAGAAAAGTCTCTTAAGGCAGAAATGTTCTCTTATTAGTCGATAAAAAGATAGGCCAATTTTAGCATTGCAGAAGGCAGCCATCTTTCCCATCATCAAAGCCCTTGTTGGTAGATGTAAATTCCAAGCATTTCTTTGCATGAATACAGAACCTCAGTAACGGCCTTTTTGGGTACCATTCAGGTTTGCATATTCCACATGTGGCAAGTCTGGACGCACAATCAGCTGTAACTGTAACATTGCTCACATATCATCCCTCCAAAATATCCCTATATCTATTATCTACCTACTGTACATATCATCTGTATTTATATCTATATCATCTATATATCATCTATATCTAATTCTATATTGATCTATCTATCACCTATCTGTTTATCAATATCTTAATCAACTATGGAGACGATCACCTTCCTTGTTAAATCATATGATGAAATAAGGCAGTTTTCACCTCATAGATCCAGTTTTACTTCTGACTCTAGTCAAATAATATTGTCATTAGTGAGATTTCCCCTTATTTTAAAATCACACATGAAAAGAGGGCAAAGAGCCTTCTTGAATTTGAGATCACAAGTATTCCATGTGAGAAGTGGTTCTATCATAGGGAAAGCTTCCCCCCGTTAAAGTGAGACACAGAAGCATAACCTAAGGCATACAGTGGGTTCTTTTTCGCCTCAATCTCTCAGCTACAAAGTTTTTAAAAATGGAATAATTTCAGAGTGAGTTCAGCAATGTTTTTCAGGAAACTGCGTTGACCCTTCAGATGATGCCATGTTACATCATCTGAAGGGCCACTTGCAAAGAATTCCTGGGATTAAGTTCATCACTAGGGTCACCCTGGGATACTTAGAAGGAAGCAGGACAGAAAGGGCAGCTGTTATTCTGTTCCCAAGGACTCCTTTGTTTAACCTGTCTCTCATGTTCAGCTTTCAAGCAAACGATTTATTGCCATCAAGGTAGATATAATAAGGAATCTTAAAAAAAAAAAGATAAGGAAAGACCGTCACTGCAACTGACACTCCTAAAAATTTACTAAATTTCAGGAACAGCATTACAAAAAAGATGACAGCTCCCCATTTCTCATCTGTGAATTCAGATGATATTTATAGTGAGTGACATTTTGGTTTAGCCCTATTTATTTATGAATATATAAAATGAACAAGTAGATAGTGAGCAGATGCAGTATTCAGTATTTGGCACAAAGCACCGTCGTTCTCCAGGATGAATCAGCAGTGTCTCGAAAGCTAAAGAGTGATTTCATTTATTTTAGAAGGCCATGGTATGCACACAGCGCCTCTTTGAATTGTTCTACTTTGAATTGTTCTATTCATGAAATGAATAGGAGAGGCATGGAAATTCAGACTTCATTGTGCGTTGTGGTCATGGGTTCACGAAAACTAAGATGCTGAAGTAAAAGCATCCCACAAATTCCTGACCGCACATTTAGGTATAAAATGAATCTGAATCCAATTTACAGAAAATTAATTCTAGAGGAATGCACAGGATTCAGTCCCAAATAAAAGTGTATGCCCACTAAAGAGGTCAAATGGTCCCATTTATTTCCCAATGTCCACTCGCTATATGGAAGCCTTTCTTGTATACTCCATTCGATGAAATGGATGGCATATATATAAAAACTTCATCCCTTTTCCAGCACCTTAAAGCAACAGGACATGAAATTGATTTTGAAGGAACCAAATTAATCTCCAAAGCTGA
>JANHGC010002902.1:70143-85050 GCA_027560395.1 Boaedon fuliginosus | reverse complement strand
CCCAAGCACCATCAGCCTGGGGAACTCAATCGACAGCCCGGCAACACCCTCAAGCAGCACAGGCAGGGCTGATGCGATGCAGCTGGGTCGCATCAGCATATATATTTTGCATATATATATATTTTGCATATATATATGCAAAATAAATTGTTATATTCATCTAATAATTCTTACAAAATAGTCAGAGTCTATGGACACTTCTGGTCCCATCCTCCCCAAACTTCCATCTATTTGGGCTGATCTCCCTTGGTTAATTAATTAAGAATTATCCTAAATACATTGTTGGGGGGGAAAAAGTGGTAACAATACTTCCCTCATTTTCCTTAGTGTTTCTTGCCTTAATATCTATTTCTTTAAGCAATTGTTTATCCTTAATCTTGATGCTGCCTATCATATTACTGTGTCTCTGGTAGCTGACAGTGAATTAAACATTTATTATAAGAAAAGAAAAGAAATACCCCAAAATAATGACAACCATAATCAATACACCATGTGCCAAAGGGCCAAACTGCCAATCAATAGTAAACAGACAAGCAGCCAACAAATAGCATGATTCTCCATTCCCCTTGCAACAGACTATGCTCTATTCAGTGGTGGTTTAATTACCAGTTCGGCGAACTGGTTGTAGGAATTAAGCTACAGTTCAGCTGAACCAGTAATTAATTAAATCAGCTGTTTTGGGGGCCTAAACTGATGCATGTGCAGCAGGTGCAGCGGGCGCTTCCCCTCAAACCCAAAAAACAGCCGATTTAGCTACTGGTTTGGCTGAACTGGTAGCTAAATTTTCATCTGGAAGGTGGCTAAATCAGCTGTTTTTTGGGCATGAGGTGAGATGGGTGAGACGCGTGCTGTGCGCGCATCACCTCAAACCCGAAAAATAGCTGTTTTAGCCACCTTAGGCCCAAAAATTTAGCAACCGTTTCAGCCGTTTTTCAGGCCTTAATTGATGCGGGTGAGGCATGCGCTGCATGCGTATCATCTTAACCCAAAAAACCAGCTGATTTACCCGAACTGGAAGCTAAATTTTTGCCCAGAAGGTGATACACACACATCATGCATTTGGCACGTGCACACACACGCTTCACATACATGCACACCCCAAAAATTTCTACAGCAAGGGAAGCGGTTGTTAGATCGGTAGGAACCCACCCCTGGCTCTATTGGCTTTGCTCAATATCACTGTGGCCAGATTTAGTTTATATGCTATTAAGTATTCTGGAAGGGAAGCTATTTGTATAGCTACTTTCAGTGGTAACCATAGTTGAGAACAATATCAGGTGTACTGTATGTCATTTACCCATAAAGGAGAATATTTGTAGCTCAGGGTTGAAATGAGGGGTCCTTGGAGAGCTCTGAACTTGCTTGTTTTCTTGCAGACATTTCATTACCCTAACTAGATAACATCGTCAGTGCTAGTAAGGACTGCTGTTTGCTATCAGTTTATATTCTGGTGTCTTGCCTGTATGGGTGGGGCAGTCTTAGAGTTTCTTTGGTTGGGCTGTTTACTGATGGCTCTTTGGCAGTTTCTTGATTGGGGTATTGTTTACTTGATTGTTGGTCTGATGTTAACCTTGGAGTTAATCTATGCTGATCTGAGTGCTGATTACTGATGGAGACATGCTGGAGTCTTTTTCTCTTTGGGGTTGATTATCTCTTTTGCATAGTCAATAGATGTTGTTAATGCCTAGGTGTCTATTGATGGCTGATTTGTCAGAGTGCAAGACTACTAGAAATTCCATGGTATTTTTGGACTTAGCCTCATCTGGGATGGTCACATTTTCCCAATTGAAAGTATGGTTAAATCTGTCTATATATGTTTATTTATTTATTTGTTTGTTTGTTTGTTTCGATTTATGTACCCTCCTCTCTTCCCTGGTCAAAGGGAACTCGTTGTTGTGAAATTAAAGAATTTTTGTCATGTCTTCTGACTGCTAGTTGGTGTTCATGGATGCATTCTGCCAGTCTTCTTCCTGTATGTCATTTCCCATACTAGCATTTTCATGCCCTGATTATACTATGTGGAAATAGTGTCTGAAGGCCTTTCTTTGAAAACTCCACTGTAAGAGACTGTGTCTCTAAAGTGAAGAATGTTTGCTCTAGAGATGTTTCTCCATTGAGCTCACAACCTTACAAAAGTGTTCATAGGTTCCAATTTATCACCTTTATGATTTCATAGATTTACAAGACTTCCACTTGTAAAGGGAGCTGGAATTTTGACTCGTTAGGTTTGGTTTTTTAAAAACACCATAGCGGTTGTGATTGGTTTATTGTGTTGCATTATTTTATAGATTTATTGCATTGCAACAAAAAATTATTTATGAACAGTACATTATTGATACAGTAGACCACCCAGAATCTCTTGTGATAAAAGAGTATGTTTTTTCCCCCAAGAAATTCTTAGACCATAATACATATTTTGAATTTTTTTCTCACATGATTGCAAGAATTTTCAACATGTATAAAAGTATATTTGTATAAAATATAATTAAATATTGGCTCATCAGTATCACATTTAAAACTTGTGTATTTTAAATAATCTAGTATCTATTTGCTTATTCCTTTTATATGTAATTTATTCCATTTTTTCCATCAAGTTATTCTATATATTTTTTCTATTGCTCTCTTAGATGTATTCTAATTTCCCATTATTTTTGCTGATCAGAATTCTGAGGGCAACTAGACAGCTCCAGATTCCTGTCTTTCATGTAATACAGTCCCAACCAACTCTGGCAGGTGTATGTCAGTTTGATCAATAATGATGTCTGGATTAGACAGTCCAAGTGGCAAAAAGGGTCTCTTCTTAGGCATTTTGCCAGATTTTGAAAACCACAATAACGACATTCTGCTAAGGAAGCAAGATTGGAATGCTGATTGATTTACCCTGCCCCCACCTTTCATAAAAACTGCAGACTAATGGGCACTAAACGCCTGAATAATAATTAGCACAAGTAAGTGACTAGATCTCCATTAGTAAAATATTAAAGCATTTTTTTATATATAAACTAGTTGGAAACAGAGAAAGACAGAATTATAGTTTCTGAGTTATCTGGCAGACGTCTATCCTGTATATTGAATTGGGGTCAACAATAAATTATAGAACACTACTAATATATATTTCTTCAAGCACATCTCATAATAACAATAAAAATGGTTGGCCTTCCCCTCCCCAATTTTCATGGACTATCCAGAACTTTAAAAACAGGTAGAATTAGATAATCATAAAAAAAAAAAATCAAATCCTCTAACTAATGTACATATGACCAAGTCAAACTATATATTTAAAAAATACTTAACAAATCTCCATGAGACATAGACATCAACTTCTATTAACCATCTCCAATAAGGATAGTGGATGGTCTTAAGGGCTGAATGGAAAGGAAAAAAAATCAGGTTTGGAAAATGAAAATGAAATTTGAAATAGCATGCCAGATATCTATCATTTATAGTTGACAAGTTTTTACCTTCTGCATAGGCAAAAATCTATTGCAATAAGGTGGCAAAAAGTAGGACTTCAAATTAAACAGTATGTACTTTGGCCCAATTGTATTGGAAAACCTAAGATGGAAAGGGGTGTGTGTGTGTGTGTGTGTGCGCGCGTGCAATAGGTCAGTGGTTAAGATCCTGGGCCTGTCAGCTGGGAAAGCTGATAGCCCAGGTTCAAGACTAAGTGGTATGCAGTGGGGTGAGCTTACATTACTCGCTCCAGCTCTTGGCAACCTAGCAAACCTAGCAGTTTTAAAGTTTGAAAGCATGCAACTGCAAGTGGCTAAATAGATACCACTTCAGCAGGACAAGTTACTGTATTTTGTATTTTCATACTGGCCACATGATGATAGAAGCATCTGTTAGTCAATGCAGGCTCCCTTGCCTGAGAATTAGAGATTAGTAACCCCCCTTTGAGTTGGTCATGACTAGACTGGAGAAACCTTTAAACCTTTAAGATGGAAAGGATAAAAGCAGAAGTTTCACAATCCCCTTCAGTAGATGAAAAGTAGACCTGGACCACAAAGACATAATCTTCTATTAGTCTTCTCGAAACATAACTTGCTTTCCATCGTATTTCAGCCATTAATTTATTAAACAAATAGCTTCATATGAAAATAAGAAGAGCTCTGTCAGATCAGATCAAAGGCCCAATCAGGCAAGCCTTATGTCTTTCCAGAATCCAGTCAGGTGGATCTGGAAGTTTATAGGATGATTTGAATGCATCTTCCTATTCATAATCCCCAGCAACTGGAGTTAAGAGTCTATTGTGTCCAATAATGGAGAAAATCTGTAGCCATTGGTAGTCTGATCTTCCCTAAATTTATTTAATCTCCTTTTAAAGAGGCCCAACCTGGTGACCATTATTTCATTTTGTCTTTGTAGTTTGTAAATTCCAACAATGTACTATGCATTTTCTCTCTCCTCCATTCATCTTCTCTGAGGGTTCCTCTAATTCTAGGAGCATCAAAGAAAGGAGAAATCGCCACCTTCCTACATCCACTTTCTCTATATTATGTATAGTTTCATATACCTTGTCACGCCTTCCCTTTCCAACTATATCAACAATAACATTTGATTGTTAATTGCAGCTAATGTTGATTCAGCTCACCTGAACCATTTACACCTTTCTTTTCTACCTACCTCACTTTGCAATTTCAAAAAGTGTCATGGTTACATCACATTGGTCCCTGGGGCTTACTCTCTTTGGAACTATGGCTGGCAGTAAGAAAATCCTATCCACCCCTGTGCTTTATTTTATTGAGAATAAACATACAATGATCACTCCATTCAAGTATTTTACTTGCAAAAATCAGAGAACACGGCTTGAATTCATTATCCCATCATAGAATAATGTACTACAGTGCTATGAGAATCTAAATTAAATGGTGAAGATTTTTTTAATGCATTTTTGCTCAGTTTCCCATTATACTTTATTCTCAACAATTTTAAATCAATTGCTGTTTGGTTTGTCATTCAAGGGCTCTCCAGTTTCCCCCTTTTTTACATGAATTACATTCTAAATAATAATAGTAATAACAATATGAAAAAATGAGGATGAGAAATATTAAATAAATCCACATTGTATGATGACAAGGTATGATATTATGTGATTACAAGCCATTGATTTCATGATGATGATTTTATGGTGCTTTTGTGAGCAAAGAGTTATAATTTAGGAAGACGTTTATCCCTTAACTGTCCTAATACTGAGAAAGCCATAAAAAATTATCCTGAAGAGCATAAAAGAATGAAGGAGGAGCAAGCCGATTAAATCAGAAGAGGTGTTATCAACCCCAAGGGAAACACCATATTTTTTTTTTACTTTTGAAGTACTTCCAGCAGAAATCTGAGCAATCTTACATATCCTCTCCACACGACCCATCATTACAACTTAGCAGTTTGCAAATCCTCAGCAGGTCACCATATTTTACACTTACTAACCATGTAAACACTACCAGGCACTTCTAATTACTAGAGATTATCTCTTAGAATCCTTCCCACTTTTGTAAAGCATACAAAAAATGCTCTGAGAAATAATATTTTCCATGCCACTGTAAGATATATCCATTATAGCTTGTCACTTTTCAACTTGTTTTGACTTCAGTATTAAACAGTTCCATGCCTTGCACATACATATCTTAAAATAACATTCTCAAAGAGTATTCAATTGCTTTTTTTTGTAGAGCTTTTGTACTTAATATACTTTTCCTTATATTATACTTAATCAAACTTCCTAGGACCTCCTCTGTTGCTAAGAATAATCTTATGAATTGGTGACAAGTTATTGAAGCTAAGCATTTGTTGGGCATATCAAAGATTTCATACATAATAAAATAAATTTTATTTTTTTATCACCTAGTAAATGGGACCATCCAGTGACTGGATCCATTTTAGACAATAAGTTCCCTCTTTAAGACTTTAGGACAGTGGCCCCCAACTTTTTGGCCACCAGGGACCAGTTCCATGGAGAGAGGATATTCCATGGAGGAAAATCTAACCCTCCCCCCAAAAAGACCAAACACAAAAAGTTGCACCTAGTCAGGGATGGGTTTCTTCCGGTTCGCTGGTTACCCGCTTCATGGATGCACTGCCAGATCGGCTGTCAAAAGTGTGCAGCGCGGGATCGCAGTCAAAAACTTCTGCACAGCTGTTGGATCAGAGTATTTGCAGAATACCAAGAAGTTTTTGACCGCAATCCCGCTCTGTGCGCTTTTGACAGTCGATCTGGCAGCACGTCCAAGAAAGCGGATAACCAGCGAACCGGGAGAAACCCATACCTGCACCTAGTCTCTTCCCTATTACTGCATTTACAGACGTTTGCTGTACCAATATGTGATTCTGAAATACAGTTCCTCATTTTCTTCAGATGATCTAAGGCAGGGATGTCCAACCTTGGCAAATTTAAGACTTTTTAGGCTTTCAACTTTCAGATTTTCTTAGCCAGCATGAACCCACAGGTCTTAAAGTTGCCAACATTGGACACTTCTGATCTAAGGGATTCTAAAACACATTTCTTGTACACACAGAAATAAGCCTCATTAAGTTCAGTGAGGTCTTCCTTCTATATCTGGAAAAGGAAGTGTTGTTATCAACACATTTTGTTTTGTGGTTGAGTGGCATCTTAGTGTGTTTGTTTGATTGGTTATTGGAAGACATTTCTTAAACCATTTACTCAAAGTATTTTGGAAGACAATTTCTTATTTCCAAAATCCTGAAAGCAGCTTTCTCTAAATTGTATTTTAAATGTGTGGGTCTACAATTCCCACCAGCCCAAGATATGATGGAAATTGTAGTCAAACACATCTGGAATACATCAGCTTCAAACAGGATGACTTAGTGACCACATAAAATACTAAAAGGTAACTTAATTATTATTTGATTCTATATAAAGTCCCCATGCTACAGAACGTTTATAGAGCCTGAGGAGTTCTATAAAACTATGAAATCATTTTTTAAAAATGGCATTATAATAACAGAATAACATAGTTGAAGGGACCTTGGAGATCATCTATTCCAACCTCCTGCTCAGATAGGAAACCCACCAGACAAATCATTGTCCAATCTTTTTTTAAAAACTTCCAGTATTGGAGCACCCACAACTTCTAGTTCTTCCACTAATTAATTGTTCTAATTAATTGTCAGGAAATTTCTCCTTAGTTCTAGGCTGCTTTTCTCCTTGATTAGCTTTCATCCATTGCTTCTTGTCCTGCCTTCAGGTGTTTTGGAAAATAGATTGACCCCCTCTTCTTTGTGGCACCCCTTAAATATTCCTTCCTGATGTTCCTTCTTGGATTTTGCATCATCTTTGATAATCAGTTGATGCTTACAGATAAAATGAAGGGGGGGGGGAAGCCTTTACTTGGATAACTGTTTCCCTACATTTTCCTTTCTTCCAAATTTTTATTAAGCATTTTAGAATATCACAAATCTAACTTTCAACAATACCCTGCTGTTCCCATTTATAGGCCAGTATTTTTTATATCTGAAGAAGGCCAACTTCATTTTTTTTAAAAGGATCAATTGGATTAAGGCATACCATGGGTCTGAACATGTTTTCAGTAATGGCAGGTTAGCCTAAACAGCATGATATTTTATTTGAGTCATTTCTTTGTAATTGTATTCAAATAGATGTGCATTTTCAGAAGATAAGTGCTATGGGACAGTTTTGGTGTACTGTCCTGCTGCTTAACCCTATATTATACAATTGTACTGCTATGGTGAGAAACAAACGTATTATCCACTTGCTTCATACCCTTTTGATAATATAGGACAAAAAATAAATTGTTTGATAATAGGGGAAAAGACAATGCTACATACGATGACAATGAAAGTGCATTTCAGATTTATGTTTTTTGTTTTAATACAAGTTGAAGTATCAACTCAGGAGTTGGGAGGACCACATTTCAAATCTCCATGACACAAAGCCTCTGCAGGTGACTCAATTTACAAGTTGCCAAGCAAAATATTGTTAACATGATACGTGAAAATGGCCTCTTAACAATCATTACTTTGATATCGGGCAGACAATTTGAGAAGGGGATTAATTTATTGCATTTACATATGGGACCAGAGGAGAATTTCTTAAAGCTGGACCTAAATCTCTTCCACAGTTTCCTGAAAATGTTCTTCGTTTGTTAAAAAAAAATCAAGAGGTCAGTAATAGTGATTTCTGGTAAAAGTTTTCAAGGAATGGATCCTGCCCATCTTTTCCTTGATTTCTTTGGTATTTCTCCCTTCTTCCATGTTGGTTACATGGGCACATAAGTCACTTGAGGTTTCCCATCAGTTTCAACTTCTCAATAAAAGTAGTCCTCAACTTACAACAGTTCATGTAGTGACTGTTCAAAATTACAATAGCACTGAAAAAAGTGTGCCATGACCGCTTTTCACAGTTGTGACCATCACAGCATCATCATGGTCATGTGATCAAAATACAGACACTTGGCCACTGGCTCATATTTACGATGGTTGCTATGCCCTGGGATTATTTATTTATTTATTTATTTATTTATTTATTTATTTGTTTATTTATGGGATTTGTATCCCGCCTTTCTTC
Source organism: Boaedon fuliginosus (assembly GCA_027560395.1). Taxonomy (NCBI): domain Eukaryota; kingdom Metazoa; phylum Chordata; class Lepidosauria; order Squamata; family Lamprophiidae; genus Boaedon; species Boaedon fuliginosus. The sequence continues at coordinate 76,508 of JANHGC010002902.1, read as the reverse complement.
CCCAATCATGGGTTATGTGAACCCCTTTTGACCTTCTGACAAGCAAAGTCAATAGAGAAGCTAAATTCACTTAACATCTGTGTTACTGACTTAAGAACTGCAGTGATTCACTTAACAACTGTGGCAAGGAAAGTCATAAAATGGGGAAAAACTCACTTAACAAATGTCTCACTTAGAGTTGTGGCTCCACAGTGTGCTGCTGAGCTGTCCGAAGATTTTGAGTCTGAGGGAGATGTGGAGTTAGAATCAGATGGAAGGGAGATATCAGTTGTTGACACTATGCCAGATGCTAACCCTTCCACAAATTGTCAGGAGCCAGTGATGTCTAACAGCAGTGGGGAGAAGGAGCAATGCCAGAATTCAGAGGCTGCTCAGAAGACAAAAGCAATGTAGAAAGGAAAGAGGTCGAGCTACAGCTCACTGGTGATTAACCACACCCTATAGGAGTTAAAAGGGGTGTGGTTGGGAACAGTTCTCTGCAGAGAACTGAAAAGTTTGGAGAAGAGTCTAGTATTGGGTTTCTATCATGGTCTATTCTGGTTTGTAGCATTTCTGTTTGAGTATTCATCTCTATCATCTAGTTATCTGTAGAAAGACTTAATTACCAGGATTGTTTTATCACTTGGCATTTTGCCTGGAATACTATGGAAACTTGCCAGGGGCTCCTGGTAAGTTAAAATATTTCTCTGTTTCCAAACAGAATGGACTTTTGGGGTTTTGAACAATAAAAGACACCGTTTGTTTAAGAGCTGGTCCTGATCCGTGTGTTTCGAGTATGGGACAGAACACTTGGCAAGATAAAATTTTGGCTCAATTGTGGTCATAAGTCAATGACTATCTGTATATTTAATTTCCTTTTTTTTTATCCTACAATTTCACAATCAAAAGTCTTTGGGGAAAATACTATAAAAGTAGCATCTTTATAGAACTAGTAATCATCTGATAAAAGCTATATGTTTGGATGCAAGCAGAGGGCAAGAAGAATTTGTGCCCCATCCTGAATATCTTAGAGGAAGGATAAAACACTGAGAGGGGGAAAAGATAAATTGGGAGGGGGTTTTTTCCAAATCAGACAGTGATGATTTCACACATTTTGCAAAAGTAAATGGAAATTTGTCAGAGAAGATATATGCTCCAGGGAGGTGCAAACAATCAGGGCTCCCAGGAGAATCTACCTGCTTGAAAAAAAAAATTGAAATATGCAACATTTAAACTAAAATTTAGCCCCTGAATTTCCTATTTCATTTCTTCCTATCATCCACCTAGGTTCCTGTGTAAAACAATTCCACTATTTTTATCTAAAAATATTTGTGTTACATTCTTTTAAAATTAGGTAAAACAATTAGTATATAGCTTGAGAATGGTGAGAAAGGCCCTTTTACCTAGGTTATTAATTATTGTCCTGTAGTTATCTGCTGCAACTATGGTTGAAGAATTGGGAATGTCAATAATATAGGGAGTATAATGCTTACCACACCTGACATGCTGAACACCACTGGATTCTCTTTTAAAATTTCATATTTGTTCGTTCCCTAATCTGCCTACCTTTCTATTGGGTGAAATCTTTTTATATCAAGTGACTGGAAAAATGATTAAGTATTACAAAAAAAAGTAGTATTTTTTTAGGATCCAATCTGGGTTGGTCACTGGGAGCAGAGCAGGTTTAATCTTCCAAGTTTTTGGACTCGTGTCGGAATCCATCCTCAGGGAACTTCTCTCTAATGAAATATGGAACTTCTCTCTACCACAGAAGTTCCCTGAGGATGGGCTCCAGTATGAGTCTGAAAGGTTAGAAGACAAAGCCTCTGGTCCTGGTGACCAACCCAGATTGAATCCTGCAACATTATCCTGGGACACATCTTCATTTGTATTTTTTTTAATTGTTAGATTCTTACCCAATGATAAGATTCTCTACGTCAGGCAAATATCATAAACACTCTGCTATTGAGGCTCCAATGAGCATCAGGTCTGAGAAATCCCTGAGAAGATGTTTTCTGGCAAAAAGGAATGTCTTTTCAGGCTGCCTCAGCTTCCTTGAGTGCGTGATATCTTTTAGCACCAGGTCTTCATATGAAATGTCCATTAAATGGACTAGGATAGCACTGGCTAAACCTATTTCTTAGCGAACGTCCGTTGTCACCTGACATATCATATAACTGATATTTTAATTTCAACTGAATTAATTTAATTGGAACCCAGCCATTAATAAATGTTAAAGCGGATAATGTACCAATTAATCTAGGTATGCTTAATTCTCCTTCCCATCCTAATATTAGCATGTTTATCATTTGAAAAGGCAAGTAGAAGTCAGGCAACCAGGACTGGCAATGTGCCTAGTGGCAGGGGGAGGGGGTCATGCAGTGAAACAAAAAAGAAACACACTTGCCTAGCTTTGAACATATTAAAGTCTTCACAAGAAATTTGTCAAGGTGGTGACAGTGAATTATAGCTGACACAAGTGGGAAAGTTGTCATGCTATGCAAGTTCCCTTTTTTTTTAAGCAATAGCATTGACCTTTCTCTTCCTAACTTGTCAAATTAATCTCTGCATCATGTATTACAAATAGGTGTAATCCCGGGAAAATTTATTATATTTAAGAACAATGAAATAAATGGCCCTTTAGACATTAAACGGGGCTCTGTGCTTACAGAATTCCTCATCCGTATTTTTCCTGATTTTCCTGTCCACTGATCAGTTGTTATTTTGTGAGCCATGGTGCAGCAGTAGAATTATTAAAAAAAACAACAACAACTAATAATCTAGGTCAACATGTTGGAGTGAAAGAGCAGCATCTCTGATCAAGAATGCGGTTTTCCAATCTCTGCTATCAGGATCAGGATGGATAAGGCGCTAGAAAGGCTTTTTGTATGAACGAGTGTATGAGCGAGTCAGAATCGGTGTGTGTGTGTGTGTGTGTGTAGAAGGTGTTGTGGTCCTAACCAGTGTGTCATTGTCCTACTACTGGTTTTACATAACTTATAAAACTTTATGGATTTATAGCATGAACGTTGTAATAGTACTATGCAATTTCTTCCCTAATAATCAGCATAGTCTTACAGAACCTGCTTGGCAATCTATATATGGTTTGGGTACTCTAATGAGTATCAAAACCACTGTCCTGGACAAAACCCAGAGCATCCATGAGCTAGAGAGCACCCAGTGATGAACTGCTGAGAGAATGACAGAGATAGCAGCAGACATAGGAGGAAAATCAAATGAAGAAAATATCCTGGCAAGACACTATCCTTTATAGAATGTACACTATCCAGGTAGCTGGCATTGCATACTGTTCTGACCTAGGTTTCCCAAAAGCACAAAGCTAATTCCTTGTCCCGATAAAACCCCATTTATTTTAGTTAAAGTGAATTCCTCTCCAGCAAAGTCTCAGCCAACAGTCTTTCAAAAGAGTTCACAACTACATACCTTTATCAGGCTTGGAGAGCTGCCAAGCTGTTATCTTCCAAACGCCCCTCTGTAGCAGTCAATACTTCGCAAGTAGTTAGGAATAGCTTTTCATCCTAATGAATTGAACTAATTGTCTCCTGCAAACACCACTCCCCTTTCGCTCTAATTTATTCCCTATGGGAGGGGCTATTCTCCATCCACCTGTGGCTTTACTCCCAAGTGAGTTGACACTTGTTCATTAGCTGTTCCCTTCTCCTGGCAGCTGTACGCATCACACACTGGGGACAGGCTCCAACTGTTCTTCTGCCCCACTGATGTCCGACTCCGAAGGCAGCTGATAACTGTCATACGGCCCTGGCCTCATCTCTGTCTCCAATGCAGAGCACTCATCAGAGTCTTCTCCAGACTCCAGGACTGGCCCATATTACTCCCTAACCTCCCTACTGTCTGAATCTGTCTGAATCTGCTGGCAGGCCACAACACATACAGGAACATCTTCACAGTGTATGGCAGGGGTGTCAAACGTGCGGCCTGCAGGATGGATGCAGCATGCTCTGACCAAGCCCACCCCCAATTTAGCAAAGGTGGGGGGAGTTGTGATATGTCACATGTCAACAATGTGTTGTCGCGAGTGTGACACCCCTGATGTGTGGGTTAGACTTTCCCAAGTCCAGATGAGAGATTCCATAGAAGGTCATGGCAAATAACAGGGTTAAGTTCCTTTGGGACTTCCCAATTCAGACAGACAGGCTGGTACTATCCAGAGACAAGGACAGAAGACAAGATAGTATACAAGGCCAAAAATATACCAATGGTGATATATATAGTAGAGCCAAACGACAGCAACTTCAAGAAGGAGCTGGAGAAGCCTTTCCTTCAGGGCTTGAAGGAAGCATTAGAGGTCGTGGAAAGTAAAAGCCAAAGAAGTCCCAGTGGTGGTAAGAGCATTGGGGCTGTGAGACTCCTAAACTGGGAAGTACTCCATAGAGTCCAGAAACAACATTAGAGTTCTCTATCCAGAAGAGTGCAGAACACTCATACTTCCAGGCCTCTGGTAGAGGGCCTAAGATTGAGGAAGACACATATCATCCCATTTTCAACAATGAAAATAATCATAGTTACTTTTAACTGGGAGGTTTGTTTGTTTCTTTACTATATAAGAAAGTTTCTTCATTAAAAATCAAGTCAAACATGGATCTTCTGAGAAATACCATTATTATATGGATTTTGTATAATATATGCTTTTAAGATTTATTCTTTCAATAAATCTTAATGTTCTCGTTTTCCTTTTTTTTTTAATTCTGGTCTTCCTTGAATTAGTGTTTTCATTTTGTTTATTTTATTTCTTTGTGAAAAAAAAGCCCACAGATTTTTAAATAAGAAAATGTCTTATCAGTAAGAATTGATGTAAGTTGGGTTTCATTATTTTTTTTATATCAATGCCCATATATACTTTAAAAATTTACAGAAAACCCACTGTGTATGTGCAAGAAAAAAATCCACATTTTTCAAATATTACATTTTAATTTGCAATTAAAATATAGTTTCAAAAAGTTTTATCATTTAAAAAGTGTGTTTGTTTGTCTGTGTGTGCGTGCATGCGTGAAAAAACATTGCATTATAAAAATGCTTGAAAAATGAAAGCAATACTCTACAAAGCCCATATTTTAGAAATCTCCTAGGAGGCTGTACTGAATCAAAGAGCCTTTCTTCAGTAAAGGCATTAACATTTTCGAGTATTTTTCTTTACATAAATGTGTTGTTGTTGTTGTTGTTGCTGTTGTTTAAATCATTTTTAAAATTATGAAGGCTCCAGTCTTGCAAGGATTGGGAAATTAAAAAGGGCCATTTACCTAAAATACAATCTAAAAGTGATCCTACTTGCTACTGAACAGAAGGAAGATTATAGGCTTAACCCAATGTCAAGGTGATCCATCTTGGTTCACATGACACATCATTGCAATCCTAAATCCAATTCTTCTCCCTGTAGGCTTAGTTAATTCTTCTACCAGAAGTTTTATTTTGTATGAGTAACCTTGGCATAAGAATTAGGACTGTGCAAAGCTTCAGATGGGTGATTTGGTTTGAAGAAGATTCCGCTGAATTTCTCTTGAATCAAATCACTCATTCATCAACTCTTTGTGCAGCCTTCTTTCTTTGTTCTCAAGGTACCTGCCAGCATCATTTGTTTCATTTTTTTTTAAAAAAGGAAGAACAATTAAGATAAACGGTGCTGTATCCTCAACCTGATGATTAGACCACAGAAAGTGTTTTAATGGAGAGATGATGTCATGGATTGGAGTAGAGGAGAAAGGTGAGCTGTTCTTCAACTTGGCTGACTTCCCAGATTTTTCTTGCAGCTGTGTTCTACTGGAAGTCGCCAAAGTGCTTTCTGTTGTGGTTGTAAAATACTTTTCTGAGAAGCATAAAGTTTTTATAACAAGTACTGGCGGGGAGAAGTTTCGTGCAGGGTTAATATTTGCAATTGTGGGGTTAGCATTTAATTAAGAAAATAATTAAGAAAAATAACTGAATCCCCTCTGCAAGGGAAAAGAGTTATTCTGTGGATAATGCAGCTGGATTCATCCAAAATATTTGTAGATTGGCACTGAAGCTATGTGCTCAAAAGAAATTACCAGAAATCCCATATGGCTACTTTTATTTAATATGTTATTTCTTTAAAAAAAAAACCCACTAAACCTCCTTTCAGCCTAAGGGACCCCAAGGATATATATATGTTTTCGTAGATTTTCACGGGTGTGGGTATGTAAGTCTTGGTGTAATCGGGTCTTTTCCCGTGTAGGCTTGAGAACATCAAGGCAACGTTTCGACGAAGTCACATTCGTCATCCTTAGGCAGATTTAAGCTGTTACAGCTTCTTCTTCCTAAGAGTAAAAGAGTTTTACTCTTAGGAAGAAGCTGTAACAGCTTAAATCAAGCTGTAAACAGCTTGATATTCT
>JANHGC010002902.1:0-21140 GCA_027560395.1 Boaedon fuliginosus | reverse complement strand
CAAGTGGTCACAGTTCAAATTGGCTGCCCTAGAAATGACAGCCACTTCCCGGATTATGCCATGCAGTCCAGCAACAAAGAAGTTTGCTTTACTTTGATAATTTTATCAATAAATAGTTTTGAGTGCCTTCTCGGGCCCAAATCATAAAACAAATCTATATCTATAAAAGAGAGGTGAGATGAGAATGTTTGTTTGTATGTGCTTTATACAAACGTTCAATTCTGCACTAATCGACCTCAAACTTGCCAGATAAGTAGAAAAGCATAGTAAGAAATGCACTGTCGGGGTCTGGAAAAGGTAGGGTTCATTTTTAACCCCCCCTTTTTTTGGGATAAAAACATGAAATAAGCACAAAATTTTCACTGCGCATGTGCAGATTTCAAACAGGTAACATTTAGTTAAACAAGGAGAATTCTGCTCCACTGCGCAAGCCCAGATTTGAAAGGGAGCCGGTATTCTGAAATTAGTCAGCTGCCATGCCTCTGCTCAATGGCCTCATGTCCCCTGGCAGGCCTGTCGGACCCCCAACACCTTCGGTCAGACCGGCTGGGCTTTTGCTGCACTCCAGACTCCTGGGTTCATAGTCTATGGTCGCGACCGCTGGGACAAGCAGCGGCCAGGAAAATGGGGCACGACACTCATGGTCCCTTTCCCTGCAGCCCGCTTCTGCCACCGCAGTCACAACCATGCACTAGCCTGGAGGGAGAGCCTTTGCAGGATCTTTGGGACCCTCCATGCACCACTTCCCCAAATTGCTTCCACTGTTGTTATTTTGTCGTACCCGAGAGAAGACGTCCTCACCTTTCCCTAAGCTCCTCCATGGCCACAGGTGATCCATGGCGGAGGTGATTCAAATGGAGAACAGCTCCGAGAACCAGAACTTCGCCCTCTATGCCATGTCCTGGCCAGGTAAACACCAGTGGAGTGGTGGGGAGGAGGCAGCAGAAGCCCCACACCCGTCCTAGCCCACCAGCACCATGGCAGAGAGGGCGAGGGCCTGCCTCTTGGAGCTCTTCCCTGTGGGATTCACCTCTGCCCCAGATTGCCTGTGATCGCAGAGGAGCTTTGGGGAAGCCGACGACGTCTTCTCTTAGGTATGACAAAATAACAACAGTGGAGGAAGAGGGTGAAGAAGAAGAGGAAGAGGAGGAAGGAAGGAAGTGATAAAATAATGAGGAAGAGGAGGAAAGAAAAGGAAGATGAGAAGAACATGAAGATGAGGGAGAAGAGGATGAGAACTGGAGGAGGACTGGGAAGATGATGATGAACAGGATGACAAGGGGAAAGAAGAGAAGAGGAGGAGAGGGAAGAAGGGGAGCACTCACATATACATAAATACCAGGCCAAAGCCAGGTAATAAGCTAAGGAAAGAAGGAGGGAGGGAGGGAGGAGGAAGGGAGAAAGGAGACAGGGAGGAAAAACACAGAGGGAAGTGAGGGACATAAGGAAGGAGGGAGGAAGGAAGGGAGGAGGGAGGAAGGAAGATAGGATGGAAGAAGGTTGAAGGAAATTGCCAGTCCAATTAAAAAAACCCGAGCAAGGCCAGGTCATCAGCTAGTAAGACCTATAAAAGCAGAAGAGAACCTAAACAAGATACTTTAACCAAAGTTCCTCTGAAGATGTCACCTAGCCTGGTGATTCGGAAACTAAACAAAAAGCTTGGAAACAAATCACCACCAAGTTTTGAGCACTGGGTTTTGTGGGGACACTTCACAAAATGTTGTAACATACTTTCTGTGTAGAAAGTCTATAGGTAAAAATGAAAAATGTCTTAAGAATCTAGAAAACTGCCATCCATCATAGTATTTATTTATTTATTTATTTATTTTTATTCAATTTATACCCTGCGTCATTTCCCCGGTCAAGGGGAACTCGAGGCAGCTAACAACAACTAATGCTTTGTTTGTTTTGTTTTAATAGATACACTTTACACACAGGAGCCCCCAGTAGTAGGTAATGATTATATGAAGGTTTGAACTAGAAAGGGGCCAAGGATCAACTTCTTTAAAGTAGCTTCTCATGTTCTGAAAGACATATCAAACTCTCTGGTAAAAATAGCAGAATTACCAACATGTCTCTAGCTGTAGCTTTCACCTCACCCACCCTCTTTGATTCATCTGCATATTCTTTTGAAAGCTACTCACTGAGTATCTGTAGACAAAATGATGTCATCAGGCACAGCATGCAACCACTAGAAGTGGGACAATTATAATTTTTGTAGCTGATTAATCATTATGAAGAAGTAAGTCAATTGACTCAATCATACATCCAAGGTGATTAATCACACTTCACTTGTCCCACCCACCCCCAAAAAGCATTTTACAGATTGCAGACGTTGGTTGATTTTTCCCCTCCCCCTCCAGCCTTTCACTTGTGGTCACAGATGTTAAGTAATCACCTTGTCCTGATACTTGACTTACCATAATCTTTCCTCCTACTTATGCCTCCTAAAGCAAATGTGTTTCTTTTCTTGGAAAGCAAATGATAAGTGAGTTATTACAGATTTTTTACAGGTTAATCAATAACTGAAATAGCTATAATTGTACTCTGTAATCACAGATGCTTTTAATAATCACCAAGCTCTTCTATTTGTTCCCTGTTAGGTGCTGATGGCGTGATTGCTATCAAAACATGACAGGAAGTTCGGCCTGGTTTATCCTCTGTTAACTGCTTTTGTCTATTTTCGAGGTAAATGATGAGTATATATAATATCATATGTTGTTATACTTTTTGTTAACTTATCTGTCTAGGTGTTTTTCCAAGGATCCTAAATCTAAATGTCAATTGTCTGATTAGAAATGTCAGTTGTCAACAATCATGGATCAATTGTTTCATTAAATATACCAATCGCTGGCAATTATTCAGTCAGAGTATGCTGGTTGCTGTTGTTAAATTCATACCACGTTATTGACTAACAGAGATTATAACCCAAAACCAATATCCTGCTAATGGGACTACTTTGGTTAGGAGAACCAGCAATGGGATAATTTCTTTCTCTTTAATAGTCATCTAGCCTACCTCAAAATCTAAAAGAGGAGGCAGAGAATGGCTGATTATAAGTACAAGCAAGGACCAATTCATTGTGTGGTACCCAAAGAATAAGTTAGAGGGGAGATGAAAAGTTTTTTTAAAAAATGTCACAAACAGAATAAATTGTTTGATATTGGATTTTATCCGCATGGCTTTGGGATGATTATGAGCCAGAAAGTATATGGGAAAAATGACCAAATTCAGCACATGGATATCCGGAAGGATTTGTATTCAAAATTTCAATCAAAATGAAGCCAATGGAGGACAAGGGCATAAAAATATGTTACAGTAATTCTGAAATGAAGAAAAAAATCATTGAATTTGTTATCTCCTTAGTATTGAAGGAATGCATCATATTGCTTATTCCTATGTATAACACAAAGTGAATGACACTTACATTATATAGAAATAACTTAATGAAACCCTTACATCCAAACACATCTAATGGTATTTTCTAATATTCCATTTTACCATACATATCATAGAAAAACAGAATCATAGATTTGGGTGGTAGCATAAAGATCATCTAACTGAAGCCCCTGCCCAGAGGATTTGTGACAGGTGACCATCAAAACCATCTGAAGGCCTTTAGATATGGCAAATGCACAGCCTATTTCTTGGCTGTAGTCTCCTGATCAGGAATCAGGAAGAACCTCCTGACACCTAGTCTGAACCTACTTCCTTATAGTTTAATCTGTTAGTTCTGAGACAACTAAAAAAATAAATCCCCTCCCTCTTCTTTGCCAGATATCTTATGACTCTTTTCATATCAGATTTATGTCATTTATCCAGCAGTCAACCCCACTCATATAGCTAGCAAATGGGAAAGTCATTTTCAATATTTCAGTGTGTTGAAAAAGTTCTAATGGAACATTCCCAAAAAATTAATTTCCCCTCAGTCCAGGAAAGGAAGGAAAACAATAAAATATGGAAAGTAGAAAACACTATGTTTAGCCTTTGCTGATATATGAAGTGTTGTTTTCTCTCTCCTTTTTTCCTTTCTTTCTCTTCCAAACAAGGAGCTTATTAAAGCCAATGTCTTTTGTATCTTCAGAGCTGGGAGGAGTCATCATTGTTTCTGAATGATAGAGAAATCTGACACCAATTGTATCTGCTCCTGGCCAAGCATTGTCAATTAAAAAAATCTTACAATGAAGTCTGAGCAACAAAACACATGTCCATCAAATTTTATTGTCAGATGTTCTTGCCTATCCTTTCCTTGGTTCCTGTTTTCTTAACATGTTTCCAAATGAAGAATTGTGCCACATTCAGAAATGTATTTTTCTTTTTATGGAACATTGTAATAATTTCTAATACCAAACTTTTGGATATTTTTAATGGATCAACATTATTACCTTTAAAAAAAATAATATCAAGTTATATCTGAAGAAATCCAAGAATAAGCTTCATTGAAAAGTATATTTATTTCCTGTCCACTATTCTAGCTGCTTGAGTTAGTACCTTTCTTCCATTTAAAACATGCCAGTTCTTACTAGAATCAAAGCAAGAAAAAAAAAAGCAAAACATAAGAAATCTGATCTTTGCAAGTCTTTATGTGAACTGACTGGTCTACACTTTCTGGGATAATGTGCAAATTGCATGCAATTATTCTTTTGGTTTTCTGGCTATTTGAAATTTACAAGGCATTAGACTGTACACATGTTACATGTGTAATTTGTACACAATTCATAATGAAATATATACAGTTGATTAAAATACATTTAGAAATGCCTACTTTGTATAAAAGTGCTTCCAGGAACCTACTTATGTGAAGTAGATGGGGATTATCTACTTTTAAAACACGCATCCACTAATAAACTAAAATTTAGGACAAAGAAAACTTACATGGGTTGAAAACAAACTGATATGTTATTTCCTATGAAAAAAGTGTGCACCCATTTGGCAGAATAAATGGGAGATCAGAAGAAAGAGTTTAGCAGCTCCACTCAACAGTAAATTCTACTTTTCAAATAAATATATTTCTAGGATGCATTTGGTAATAGCTTGCTACCTAAGCATCATTTTTCATATATATTTATTCTTTCAGGGGAGTCGTTGAGTTGGTTGAAATAAATATCTAAACATCAGACTTTTTCATCACCACTTCCTTTTCTTCCTAGCTATCTCCTCCATATAATTAGATGACAATGTTTTAGCACTAATGGAAGTCATCACTGGAAGAATTTATTTGGAAGATAATCCAGATGTATGATTCATATATCTCTTTTGAGCCCTGGTCTGTTATCAGTAGTATATTCTTTTTTTGCCAATATCCTGATCATTAAACCTGGTCTTTTCTATCCAGAGATTCTACTTATATTTTCCACAGTCTTCCCTTCTCATCTCAAAGAATGAATTGTGAATTTATTTTCAGATTCTCTTGTCTGAAATAGCCCCACTTCCCCATCTCTTCTTCTTTTTGCCCATTGCCTATTCTTTTTTTTAATTTATTCTTCTATTCTCCTAGCTATAATATAAAACCTAGAATTTCCCCATTCAAGCTTTTATGTTATCCGCAATCCTTTCCCAAAATTCTACCAAGCCTAAAACAATTCTCTCTTCCATTACGTAAAGTGGACTACATTTCTCCCTCAGGAACTGTACTATCATTATAATACATCAACCAACCTGCGTGACAGCCTACATCAGTTGAAGAACAATGTCACATAACACAGAAGCAAAGGCATTGTGGCTAATGACATCCTTGTCTTTAAAATGTACATTATGAGTTTAAAAAATTCTAGGACAGTACAAATATGGCAGAATCAAGATCCTTCCCTGAAAAAATGGCAGCTTTTCTTTCACTATATTAACAAGCTTTCTGCATTCAGGAATTTTTGTAGTGATTGTAGCCCCATTATTTATTTGGGTTCTTGAGGCTTAATATTTGTTGTTATCTACACATGTTGATTCCCTTATTTAAAAAAGAAGATTGAAGGATTCTCAGGGATTGGAATAAACAACAACCCATTGAAAAGACTGGAATCTGTCTAAATATTGATCATGGAACAAACACAAAAGATTGCTAACAGACTGTCTTGTGAAGGAATTCATCCTGGTGTCTCAACTTTGCAAAGGGTAGAAACCCAACAAAAGATGAAGATACAGAGGGATACATGTGTTAATAGATATCAAGACACAGTCCATACACCCGCCTCCTGGTAATATTCTTTGGGGCCATTAATATGTACACCAAATCCTGTTATAAACCCCCATATATGTTTTCTGTATTCTCTGAACCAGGCCAACCAGTACATACTGGAAACCATTCTTATAACAAGATCCTATGGCTGTAGTGAATTTCACCATCCTTGGTGGCTTTCCTTGTAAATAAAGAGCCCCAGGTTGGTATAATTGTTAATATACTAATTTGGAAGAAATCCATTCAGTTGTCACTTATCATCAGGATTTTCTCCTGAGCTATGACCCCCAGGGAAACTGCTGAAGCTCTGTTCTGTGTACACAATAACAAGAATAATCAAGATGGTAGAAGAGCACTGGTGCTTTTTAGTTTCCTTGTTAAAGACTATCCAGGATATTGTCGCCCAGAATCAATGGCAGGCAGCATTACAATAAAGGAAAATACAAGCCAAAGAAGGAATGGATGCCAACCAAACTTTTATCTCCTTCCCTTTAAAAATCTTGGCAGTCAAAAACAGGCTATTTGTAATTTATAGTGGAAAAAGCCAGCTGGTGAAAATATTACAAAAGAATTTCACCAATAGGAAGCCTGTGATATGGAATTATTTGAAACAATTAATCAAGATGCCTTATTATTCAATTAGACAAATAAATGAATCTTTGTCAATGGAATATGCAAAAAGAGAGAATGATTATACATCTTTAAAAGGCAAATGAGTGTATCAAAGGAGCTAAATACAGTTTTTGAAAATCTTTGGAATAATAAGTCAGCACTTATACTTAATTGGGTTTTAGGTTTATTGTAGCTGAGGATACTTAGTGACTTGCTTTTATTATATTTATGACTTTAATATTCATAATGATTTCGATACTATCTATGTTTACTTTCTTTCTGCCAGTGCTTGTTGTATCTTATTAATGATTAGTGCTTGGGCTACTGTGAAGTGAATTCATATCTTTCAATAAAATGTAGAGAAGAAGTGCTTGAAGAATTTCTCAGTCTCATGCTAGATGTTGGATGGAAAATGACCTTAAGATTCTTGTTTTTAAGAGTCAAGTAGGATTCTGTTGTGATCTGCACAAAAACAGTATCTCAAAGCAAACAACTGGTACATATTTCAAGGAGAAATGTCAAAATTGTGTCCTATACCCATTTGGCCCCAAATCTTGAGATAGAATTGTGTTATTTTATAACTCTGTACTGAATTATACTATATTTATATACTATATACTATATTTAAAGCTTTAATTTATAGCAAAAAGGCAAAAGGACCAGTCAATCCATTTCTGGAAGATCTCTTCCACTAACCTTAATACAGAAAATGAATCAAGCAAGTTATTAAAACCAGAATGTTCTCCAATTTTGTCTCTTTAGCATACAGTGATAAGCATAAGAAATTCAATCTCTATAGCTATGTTAACATGACATACTTACTGGTAACTAATTAAACCATAGTTTTCTGAATTGACCTAATTTACTGGATTTGCATGACATAGTGAACCATATACTTGACACGTAGGCTTCGCTAAAATACAACAGGCTTTTAGTTTAGCACATTGTGCAAATACAGGAAGATCCTGGACTGATTTAAGGGCAAAAAATAGGGTTTGTCCATGTTATCTCTTTCTTACTTTCCTTCCTGGAGGGAAGGGAAATAATTATTCACATGAAGGGAATCATTCATTCATTCATTCATTCATTCATTCATTCATTCATTCATTCATTCATTCATTCATAAATCTTGTGAATTGCTTCTTGGTAGATGGATCCACAGGAGAGATCCACTGTGTCAAAATGGTGGCTGTGGCCACAGCAATCAATGAACTGCTTCCTTGTATATGTATATGATGTCTGCATGTTAAAAAGAGGCAGGACTTCAATCAACTGGTTGCATCCTCCATTTTGATCCCATTGACTCTCCCCTTAGACAGGGAGAGTCTCATGCTAGATGCTTCTTTCTTTCTCTAGAAATGCTTCTTTCTCTAGAAAATGCTCTCAGACTAGATGTGACAATATTTTTTTTATTTGAAAGATCATACACAGAAAAATGAAAAAAAATGAAAAAAAAAACAGCATAAAAATAATGATAGGGAGGGAGGAAATGGGAAGGTTGAGATCTCCTTTACTGCTTTAGGAACCTAGAATAGATCGCATTCTCACAACCCACTCCATGCTGCAGTCCTCTGTCCCTTTTACTAGATCAGGTTAGATAAATTTTATCATTGTTACAGACCTTTGGGGGCGATTAAAACCTCATGTCATACAACAGAAAACGTAGTATAATCATAGAGGTCATTGTATATATTGTTCAACACAAGCACTTACTTGGATAGTAATTTGTCGTGCTCTGCCATGATTTGTAAATAATAGAGCAAAACTTTGTTGTATTTAGAGAGGTAAATGGGTTCTTCTCTAAGAGTGATTTCAATAAAGCAAGTGTGAACACTGGGATAATTTAATAATAGTGGATATATAAAAGGAAACAAATGTTTGCAGAAAGTTGATAGTAAAGGGTGACATGAGCTGTTGATCCAATGCCATCTGCCAGACCTTAGCAAGCTAATATTTTATCTATCTTTAGGCTTTTGTGAGATAATGATCTCACAAAGAGGAGGGGCACTTTTAAAAAATTATTTCATCCATTAAGCTATTGGCATTTATAGATCACTTCAGATACTCACCTAAGGAAATAGTGAATATTTGCTGCAATCAGCAAAATAAAAGAATGAAGTTGTGGTTGATTTAGACTGTACCTTTGCAATCCTTGGGTGACAAATATCACGATGGATAGATGTCCAGACACCAGGAAACCCTGGGTTGAGAAATCTAGCATGAATATAGCATTTATGACACTTCTCAAAGATGCAGTCATTTAGTTCTGAATACACACTTGGATTAAATGCACTCTGGAGAAATGCTACTCCCTGGAAAACTAGTACAGCGAATTGAAAGCACAGTTCATGTGCCTGAAAAGTACCCTTCTTTTGCTTCTGCCTTCTTTTCTTTCTTCCCTCCTCCCTTTTTTCTTTTTTTGCCATTTGCAATACTGTATTGTTTCAATTTAAAAATAAAATATAGCTGTGGCCTCAGCAGCTGCCCCCATAGAACTCCAAACTCCATTAAATGTCTTTCTATCTTTCTTTTCTTGCACAACAACCACATGCTGGTACACTGGGGGAAGTTGCTCCTGGAAAATCAGTCTGAAAAATCCAGATGCAATTGTCTATCTGTGTGCAAGTCCATACTGGCCAAGGCCCATGGTGGGGCTGTAAGTCTATTAAATCTTAGACAGAAATCATTATAGCTTACCAACTATCTCTGTGTGTCATAGAATGCTCCCTTTAGAGCTTTGCTTCTATTTCATTTGCATATTGCAGATAATTTTTTTGATTGGCCAGTGCATTTTTGAGCTGCTTTTAAAGGCTTCCAAATTTTTCAGACAGACTTTACTTTGGGATCTTCCTTTACTGGGACTTTTTAAATTAAAAATATCAAAAAAAGGAATTACCTTTCTTTAAAAAAAAAAATCATCAGCTTACAAAGCACAAATTTGGTATCTGTAGCAGCATTACTTTATGTGTTTGTATTTCTTATATATATAATAACATTTAAGATTAAGAAATTGCTTTGCCAAAGGAAAATAAAATCCAGTATTGTGTATTTACATATTTTAAAATCCTGAATTCTATGTAAATGTGTGCAAATGTACGCAAATGTGCCCAGGGCCTAGTATAGAGGTTGAACTACAAAAATTGTTAGGTGGCAGTAAATAAACACATGAATAAATAATTGATATAGGTTGCTTTAAAGTTGATCAAGTGGTAACCCCAGCTGTTTCCCATAGAGTATACATCTTTCATAATATTCAACATTCATGCAGTTTTATTAGCCAAGCTTCAGTTCTGTCCATAATGACACCTGAATATGTCATATCACTTTCCCTGAATGAAAACACTATTGTAAGTTAGAAGAATTTTAGACATGAATACAATCTGATGAAAATAAAAGCTTTTAATGCAGTTTCAAAAATGTAAATGTTTATGTAGATTCTCAGTCATCCAGATCATTGCTTTTTCAAGAAATAACGGGGCATTCTTGTTTTTCAGGAGGCAATTGGACTTTCTTGTCCAGTTGCCTCTTGAAAAAGCACTTTTGAGATTTCAAAAATGTAACTTATTGGTGATTTGGGGTAAGAATAGATTTGGGGTAAGAATAGTCTTGTGGCTGTAGCTAAGAAAACTATAGTGAATGAAAGAAAGATCAAATCTCAGAGTAACATCACCATAGAGGCTTAGGAAAGGCATTAGTCCACCATGAAAATTGCCCAGTCAACCTATCAGAGATGAAATTTAGGACAACGCTAACTTTGGCAATAGTTATGATCAGACTTTAGCTGGAATCACGTGTAGTCATTTGTTTCAACCTACAAAAAGTCTTTAGCCAAGGAGAACTCTTTGTTTATAGTTATCTCTTTATGGCTGGCACTTAGCAGCTGTAAGATCATGGAAGCTGGACCTTCTGAATCAAGCAACACAGTCCTAAAATATTATTAGTTAAAATCAGAAGGCTGGATGGAAAGTTTACTGCAGAACATTTTCTGAAACAGATGCCGTTTCCTATTTTAGAAATGCATTGTGCCATAACGAGAATAACTAGCATAATATAAATACCAAACAAATCTGAAATTAAATGATAGTTAATGTTAGTTATATGACAATTTTAGAAAGCTTATCTACTTAGGCACACAGGTCTTGAGAGAGATTCACATTTGTACCTTTACACATTTTGGGACCTGCCTTTTCCACCCTTAAAATCTAATATTATAAAGGAAATGTTTTTATTTTTGTGTACTTGCAACAATATAATTTTAGTGTACTTGCACATTAGCAATCATTAATTCAATTATAGTAAATAAATATAACAAAATAACATTTGGAGTCCCCTTCCTTAGGGATCATTCCAAATGATCAATTGTTTTTTAAATTTGTTTATTAAAGCAATTTATATGGCCACTTGTCTTGCAAATATTTGACTGTGCGTAGCTAACAAGACATTTAAAACAACAGGCGAAACAATAACAAGAATAGAACATAGAAACCCCCTACAATGTTCACCAAGAATAATATCCAACAATATAACAACCAAATAACGGAATGACAAGTCAATGTTTATCTTTCTTCTTACCCCTTTTGCTTTTATAAAGTATGCAATGTGTATGATGATTGAATTGTTATGTCTTAAAATATTGCAAAGATACACATTTACGCTATTCAGTAGATGTACATAGGGGAGTGGATGGCTTAAAAAGAAGCTTATACTGTAGATCTTACATTGAAATCAATAGCCAAATAATTTTCAGAGTTGTGGGTGGTTCAGATATATCATTTCTTTACTGTACTAAACACAGTTTATTGATTTGCATTTCTAAGCAATTCAGTTCAATGGTTTTTGGCTATTAGTATAAGTGAAATATTTATTTCCCTATCATCTCTAGTGAAGAGTAAAACCCCATTGAAATAAATGCATATAGGATTGTAGTGTGTTATGCAACAATAAATATTAATATGCTGTTCTTTTTTTAGTGTCACATAGTAAATATAAAGCATGCTAAATTAATTCAATTAGAACAGGGATCCACATTGTTCTCAGCCTTTTAATTCACAACCGGTTGGTCTAATAAAGAGAGTTCTTCAGTTTGGAGGCTTGATTGTTATTTTTTCAACATGGTCTACTAAGTTAATACTTGTAGCCATAGTTTTCTACCTGGTATGGTTTATACCAAGAATAGAAAGTTTATTTGTAAAAAGAATTAAAATATAATTCCTATCTTGAATATTCTAAAGGGATCAGGTTAATCTTTCTACTTGTTTAAATCTCTTGGTGGAAGAAGTTATATAAATCTAAAAATTAACCAGTTTATGTAAGATTAAGTATGTTGTAAGTCTTCCTGGTCAAATGTTCAAAAATGTTGTCTTTTAAAACTATCCTGGAGCCAGGACACAAAGAGAATGAATAATGTAGTTATTATATCTAACCAGTGGTAAATTCAAATATTTTTACTACTGGTTCTAGCTTTGTGAGCGTGGCTATGAGATCAGCCAATCAGAGGTGGTATTTGCTGCAGTCGGCCAATCAGAGGTGGTATTTGCCAGTGCTCCGAAACAATAAAAATTATCGCTACCGGATCTCCCGAACCTGTCAGAATTGGCTGAATACCACCTCTGTGGTGTTGAATACCACCTCTTACCAACTGGTATTAAAATATCATTTGAGTAGTAACAAAGTTACTCAAAACAATAGTTGCTAAGTATTTGTGATAATTGAGTAGTGGTCCAGCGAGCAAAACAAAAACATTTAAAGGTGGTGGTTTGTTCTGTGACACCCTACAGTGCAATAAAAAGCACTATATCAACAGAAACATGTTCACAACATAACACATGAGTCAACTAAATGTCTTGGAGAGCTAATTCAAGATTATTTAATGAAATATTTTTAAAGCTATATTTTATTGCTTATTAACAAGCTTCTGCAGATGTATTTTCATTTTTTAAAATAACGTTCTCATTTGCACATTTCACACAGCAAAAGAATCTTTCAATCAGTGCTGCTCTGAAACCAACCTTCTTGCTCAAAGGTTAAAAAGAACATATTGATTACACTGTGAAGTGTGCCAATGACATTTCTAAGGTTGTGTACTACAAATCTATAGATAACCAAGAACTGTTTATGCTTGATCAGATTCTACTTGTTATTTGAAGAAGTTCAAACTGGAATAGAGGAAAGTATCTCAGATTTGCCATAGACATACATTTGATCATTTTAGTATTCTCCAAAACACAGAGCAGGGAAATAGTTATATACTTGCGTGCACACACAAACGCACACACACTTTAAAAAAAAACCTAACCTGCTATTGAAATAGGAGCAATAATGACTTTTATAGCCTAAACTATGAATCACAACTTTGTAAAAAAATGGGATTTGATCTGACTTGAGGGTCATTGTCAACCTTTTGAATGGATTTCTCTGCTGAGTCACCACCCAAAGCCAGCTATGTAGATGTTTTTCATTTATGTACTCTCAGAGTTGTAGTAACTTAAATAGCACAAACAGATGTATATCTGTTTTTATAGCTGGAAGCCTTGAGACTCATACAGGTACAAAGAAAGCAGAATCAGAAGGAAAAAATCTATGGTAATTTAACATGAACATGTTCCTTAGAACTTTTTATCATTATTTCCTATGGCCCAGTGTATGTTTTCCTGTGCTTAAAATTCAAACTGTGTTGTCATAGTCCTAGCTGAGAGCCATAGATGAATATATATATATATACTGTGTTCAATTCTTGGAATATATAAGTAAAAGGAGGGTGAGGATAGCGATATTGCAATGTTGTTTGCTAATATTTTGTAATATTCCATGTATTTGACTTTCTGACACTACAAGTGGAACCAAACTTGAAATCTCTAGAAGATCTGAAAATCATCCATGTAAAAGAAAAATTCAAGTAAAGGAGGCACATTTACCATAATGCAAGACAGCTAGCTAGATCTTCATTCTGCAGAAAGGGTCAGTTTGTAACTTGGAATGATATAGGTGGTCTTTTTTAAGTTTGAGAACCCTCATGTATCAAGGGTGCACAAATGGAAGTCTGAGAGTAACTAAGAATATCACAGTGACTCAGTAACTACACAGAATATACTGACTTGTTAAAAAGTTATTTTACTGTAATCAAGTTCAAAGTCCAATAATACAGTCCGAATCATACACAAGTAATAGAATAGGTAGGCAAATGATGTTTCAAGGTTATTCAGATAAGCAATGTCTTCTTACCAGCAGTCTTGAGTAATGCACATAAATCAGTCCTATTGAGCAGAAACAGTAGCAAACTCCTTTAGTAACAAACCACTAACCACAAAGCCAAACCACCCAACCACTACAGCAAATAACCAAAACACAGAGGGAGTAAACTGGGTTACAGGCCTCTTCTTAAGAAAATAGCTAACAGAGTAAGCCAATCAGGCAACATTGTAATTACCATACTCTGTTATTAACATAATGGTTTAACATAAATCTCATTTCCTTAAAGTAATAGAATGCATTATAAAATAACTAACTTATATTGGCTTATATATTTCTTATCCCAATAAGTTAGGTAATTAACCCGAGTTCGCCTGATTGGGGAAATGAGGCGGGGTATAAATCTAATAAATTAAATTAAATTAAATTAAACCCATTTCTAACAGTCTTAGCATTATAGGGATAGCAACAGCACTTAGACTTATATACCACTTCATAATGCTTTACAGTCCTCTCTAAGAAGTTTATAGAGTTAACATATTGCACCATATTGTTCCCAACAATTTGGCTCCTCATTTTACTGATCTCAGAAGGATGGAACGTTGAGTCAACCTTGAGCTGAGGATCAAACTGCTGGCAGTTGGAGAAGTTATCCTGCAATCCTGCATTCTAACCACTGCTCCACTGCACTACCAAGTGACCTATCAATACTGATGTCAGCCTGGTTCTATAGATAGAAGGTGCAACATCTCCAAGTGAACATCTCCTTAAGCTCATACCTTTGAATGCATTTTCTTAGTAAGTTTTCCCATTCCTGAGATCTACTGTCCTTAGGGACAAGTCTTAAGTTTCCCTTTTCATCATGAACAAGCCCCAGAATACTTACAACCAAGTAAGATCCCTTTTCCTATTTTGCTCTGCCTTCCTTCCACAAAATTAATTCATTCATTATAATTATTATTAAACAAATTTATATGGCTTCTCAACTCACATGCAGATGATTTTTGATGATTTACACACTTAAGATAATTTAATCACCATATTATTTCAGTGAAATTCTACATGTAGGCAAAATGAAGGAAGGGCAGCTTAAAATTAATCAAAATTAATAATTTGGGGGTGGGAAGAATTCTGTTCTTTGAAATTTCAACCTCATCTGCAGTGAATCTTGGAGGAAAGTTCTGTGTGGCTGATGAAAGAAAAGACAGACTCTGGTCAGAACATTTTCATATTTACATTTCTGTGTTGTATAATAGTTAAGACGTTAGACAAGCACCAGAAATAACCAAGTTCCTTTGTCTGTTTATGTACTTGATTGCTGGAAACCAAACCAGAATCTAGCAGTTTACAGTGAACCATCAGCCATAGAAACTTACTGGGTAGTGTGAGGCCAGTTACTCCCACTTAGGCCAACACATCTCTCAGCATTGTTGTTGCAGGGGTAAAGATGTGTGTTGCCTTGATTCTCAAAAGTAAGGTAGGGAATAGATCAACAAACAGATAGCAAGTCTTATACAGGTAGTCCTCAACTTATAACCACAACTGAGCTCAAAATTTCTGTTAAGTGAGACAATTATTAAGTGAGTCTTGCCCCATTTTACGACCTTTCTTGTCCCAGTTGTTAAATGAATCACTGCAGCTGAGAAGTTAGTAACCCGTCTGTTAAATGAATCTGGCTTCATTTAACATTGACTTTGTTTGCAAGAAGATCACAAAAGGTGGTTATATGACCTTGAGACACAGCAACGGTCATAAACATGAACCAGTTCCCAAGCACCTGAATTTTGATCACATGTTTATGGAGATGCTGCAAAGGTTATAACTGTGAAAAAGTCATAAATCACTTGTTTCAGTGCTGTTGTAACTTGGAATGGTCACTATATGAACTGTTGTAAGTCAAAGACTACCTGTATTCTTATAATATTCTTTTAATTTGGTCAATATTGTCCAGTAATGTAATGTTACATGTTTGTATAGGTTCTACACCAGATCTTGCCTCACTCCCAGAAGTAAACCTAATATATTCCCCAATCTTCTCATTGTATATGAACTATGGGTTAAAAAGTCTCCTTTGGATTGAAGCAACATTCAGTATGAAGAACCAGGCATAATACAATGAAAAGTAGTTGAAAAAGCTAATGAAATTTGGCAGGAGTGGAATAAGGTTGCATTGTGTTTCTATTGCTTCAGTAGATGATTGATTGCATTTCTACCTTATCTTTCTTTGAAGAGCTTAAGACAGTATACAGAGTAGTCCTCCACTCCTCCTCCAAATTTTATCCTGATAACAATTCTTTGGCAATGACTATCCCAGGTCACACAGTGATCTTCACAAGGGAGTGAATAATTGAACTTTGGATTTATGTAGCTGTAGTCTGAAGTCTTATCTCTATATCAGTCTTTCTCAAAGGGTGAAGGCACCCTCTCAGGGGTCTGCAAAATCAAAATTAATTGCCACCTTGTCTTGAAAAATAATACCACATTAAAATTTCATCAAACAATCATGAGAAGCAGTACTGGAAGCCAGTGCATCTCTTTTACTTTAGTAATATGGTAAACAACAATAAATATAACCCATGTAAACAAAAGCCTTTGGCGCCCTCCATAATTTTTAAAAGAGGAAAGGGCCCTGAGGGGAAAACATTTAAGAAACATACTTTATACTTTTTCCTCTTGACTGGGGAAATGAGGCAGGGTATAAATTTAAATAAAGAAATAAATAAATAAATAAATAAATAAATAAATAAATAAATAAATAAATAAATAAATAAATAAATACTATGCCAATATATTTATTTATTTAAAACATTTATATGGCCACCCCTATTATGTAATATAACTCTTGGTAACTAACAAAAATAGAAATAATTAAAAATCTTCTCACTGACTTCTTTTGTGGTTGTTTGGTTGTTACTCTCAAGTTTTCTAATACATGATAAAAATCATGATGCCAATTCTGCCAGTTCAGGTTAACCCCTGGCAGAAACCACAATATATTAAGATGAGAACTGGTAACCTTCTTAGGGATTCATGCTTATTTTCCAAATTACAGGTTAGAAATACAAAATAAACTTTGAAATGACATTTGAGCTCTGGGATTTAAGGCAAAAAGAAAGAGAGAGAAAGAGAGTGGGGGGGGGACTTGAACGTGGAAGGAAAGGTCATGATTTAATTGGAAAGAGGTGAACTCTACGATAGTATCATTGTAATAGTGGTTTCAAGGATGCCTTTCACTTAAAAACAGACCTTGTATACTATAGACGATTTCTTTTACCTGGGTGGATAAAATAATATCCTGACCTTCTCTAGTCAAGTAGCAGAGAAAATGAAATATGGCATGTTATGAAAACATATTTTGCATGAAATCAACATTTTTAGAATTTTCTCGTTCCAAAATAATATATGACTGTTTTCTTTTTTTTAGCTAAATGAACTTCACAGATGAATATTATATCAGACCCTTTATCAAATTGGACATGCTGATATCCTAGAGGGACCTAAGAAAATGGATCACCCTACCCCCTTGCTCTTTCTCCCCCACTCACACAGACAGTGCATGTATATGTAACCATAATTTGTAACACATTAGTAATCAAGGAGGCAATTCAATAACGAGGAAACCTCAGAACCATCCTCACATTGTGATATTATCAGAAACCTATGAGGAGCAAATTTTTTATTTTTCAAAGTTATTTGTTTCTTGTTTTCGTGCTTGAGATTTGAAGAATCAAGAATGACATGCTAGTCTGCCTGCTTAATTTATCCACTGTTCCAGAAGCTAATTTGTCAATCTTGTCTTAACCCTGCCCTCTGCTTATTCATCATCAACAGACGAAAACACATTTCCATCTCAATGTTCATTTGCTACCTGATCCTCGAGGAACCAATGCTTGCCCAAGGCTCTGCTTGGTAAAATTCAGTTTGCACTACCATGGGCCTTTGAGGATCTAAACATCTGAGCATCCTTGCTGAGACCACCCATTAATGCCAAATGAGAATGCAT
Source organism: Boaedon fuliginosus (assembly GCA_027560395.1). Taxonomy (NCBI): domain Eukaryota; kingdom Metazoa; phylum Chordata; class Lepidosauria; order Squamata; family Lamprophiidae; genus Boaedon; species Boaedon fuliginosus. Next base: position 3,165 of record JANHGC010002902.1, on the reverse strand, counting down.
TATCTTATGATAAGAAATGGTGGTGGGTTCTGTGTTATTTATTATCATGAAAAATGCATCAAGCTCCAACCATGCACCCAACTCTTCCCAAGGCACTAAGAAATGCTTACAAAATAAATAAAAAGAGACAGAAAAGATCCCTGCCTCCAAAGACCACACAAACCAACCTAGGAAAAGAAAAGGAATGGATATGAAGGGGAACATTGTGAGAAAGATAGAAAAGCACGGTACAAAGCAAGTTGCTGCCCTTTAATGTTCCTGATGTGAAGTCCACAAGCATTATTGGACTAAAGTTAACTCCATTCCTAGTCAGCCACCCAGCAAGGAAATGGGAAAGAAAATATAGTACAAACAAACCGGAAATTCAAGGTTGGGACGGCTGCTCTAGTAAAAACATATTAGGAAAAAGGATCAAAACAGGAGAAAATCTGACTAGGGTATAAGTTAGTGAGACACAGCATCAAAGGATATAAGGTAAGAAGTCACATGAGTTTATACAGTTTATATAGTGTGCAGTTACATCCATTCAATAAGGTATATATATTTCAGACTACCAAAAAAATTTTCACGTATGCCAGATTGAAATATAATCCACATGAAATAAATTATTTTAACAAGAGCCTCATTCCCAATGATGGGGGGATGACAAGGGTAGCAGGTACTAAAGTTTCTAGGTCAGCCTTCCTCAGACTGGTGTCTCTAGCTGTGTTGGTTGTGATTTCCAGAATTCCTAGCTAGCCAATGGTTGTACTGGTGTAGAAGTTGCAATCTGGAATTTGCAATCAAAGCCAATCTAGATGGTTGGGAAAGCTGTTGTAGCAGGCACATAGTGACATGGCTATATCTGTTATAAAACTACTGCTGGAAATCACATATATATCTTTTGATTATTGATAATGACCACTTGATATATCTGATCATCTGAAGGCTTGGCTTCCTTTGTTTTAAATCTCTATTATAGAGACTTTGATATGAAATTTGGCAGTCATTCCTTATAAATAGCTGCCTGCATACTTAAGTACCAGTTCCTTTACTCCAGTCCTTGTGGAATGTACATTTTAATTACTTAAATCCAGAACACTTCTATCTTTGGCGACAATAAAAATTAAATCCATTTTGGCATTCACATTAAGATGATTCACAGAACAAATTAAGTTATATCCACTGAATTTCCATTTCCATCATGAACTTACTAAATCTTGCAGTATTGGATTTTTAGATTTTCACATTTGATGTGCTTGAACTTAAACCCCACCAAGTAATAAAATGTGGGAGATTAGAAATCAGTCTAGTTAAATTAGAATATTCATAAAGTTTGACTCTTTAAGAAAATCATGCAGTACATAATTGTAATATCTATTGCTAACATGAGTTATAATTGCACAAGATCTGAAATTTATTCCTATAGTGTATGCTAGAAACAACATAAAGTTATTCCAAAAATATCTGTGTTATGCTTGTTTTCTTGACTTTGGATACAGTATTGGAAATATAGCACACTATTCCAAAAAGAAATGGCCTTGCCTAACTTTCTACAAGTTGAAGGGAAAATGATAAGGGATTTATATTGTGGGATTTCTTTTTTAAAAAATGTATTCTATATTTTAAAAAAGTTCCCTAATATTTCAGAAGCAGGAACCTGAAATCTCCCTTGGCTCCCTTGGCTCTCTGATCATTTTTTTTTAATATTATTTACATTACAAAAATAGCAGGAAGTTTGGCTTGTAGTAAAGTATAACATCAATCTCCAATACTATCTTCATTTTCTATAATGTCTCTTGCCCTCATAGAAGCAAATTGAGAAGTTTGTCTACTCTGTCATGTTGGCACAGTGGTTAGAGTGCAGTATTGCAGACTAATTCTGCTGACTGACTGCAGTTCGATTCTCACCGGCTCAAGGTTGACACAACCTTCCATTCTTCCAAGGTGGTTAAAATGAAGATCCAGATTGTGTGTGTGTGGGTTAGGGCTGTAGACTAAACTGCCTAGAGAGGGCTGCTTAGAGAAGCACTGTGAAGCAGTATATGAGTCCTACGGGATTGGGCGGCATACAAATTAAATTAAATAAATATATAAGTCTAAGTACTCTTGCTAATCGCTATTGCATGGGGAGTAGGGGACAGAGGAAACAAGTTAACAAGTGTGCCATGACATCACAGTGTAAACTCCAAATCTTTTATACTTATGATGTGACTTGTCATGTAAGTGAATAAGGGGCAGGGTTTGTGTTGTGTGTTGCCATGCACATCTCACCCATTGAACAAAACCTCACCTTGCTGCAGAAACCCAGTCTACAAGAAAAATATACCAGTAATCAGTTATGTCTATCCTGGCCAATTTTTAAGTAAAGAGGATTCTCCCAGCAGTACCCATCCATGTGTGGTATTTCCACCCATCAACAATATGTCCTATCTCCCAGCTCTGGTCTGGCTTTCTAGTAGGACAAGTGGCTGTCTGGTTATGCCACACACTGGGGCTACATTGCCTGACAGCCACTTGTCCTGCTAGAAAGCCAGACCAGAGCTGGGAGATTTGGGGACATGTATATTGCTTCCTCTTACTTAGTGGAAAGACTTGGAACATGTCATCTAGCTCTCCAGTTTATGATCTCAAGAAAATTGAAAGCTAATCTGAACAAAGATTCCATGTAGAAATGGATTTCTTTTAATTGCAGAGTTTATTCAATAACTAGAAAAAGCATGGGAATACTGCTACTATCATCCTAAGGCCATGAGGCATAACACAGGTGCAATAATTCTGTCTTATAATTTGCATATATAATTTATGTCTATGTAAATAATTTTGCATCTTGTAAAAACCTCCGATTAGCTACAAAGATCTGCCCGGATTAAATATCATAGAAGGCAGGCAAGATAGGCCCCAAGAAGTTACTGATTCTAGTGCTATTTATTTCCTGTTACCTTTCTTTAATTACACTTAAGTTCGGTGATATGTAAGCATTTGAGAGGTTTATTTGCATCATCTCTGTGACTTGCTTAGCTATATAGCTACATCAGCATTTTGCTGAATGTTTAGCCAGTGGTTTAATTTATTTGCTTATGTTCTCATGCCTTTGAAAATAATGAAGATAATATGTGGAGCTTTATGTCGTGATATTGAAACATATCTATCTTTTCCAATATCTTCCAATTGCCTTTGCTGTTG
>JANHGC010002901.1:81050-91504 GCA_027560395.1 Boaedon fuliginosus | reverse complement strand
GTTTTAAATCCAGATAGATCTTCTCTCAGCTTAACCACACCTTGTGTCCAAAGTGCAATTATAGAAGTAAGCTGCGATTCAACATTACAGGCACGCAAATGGTGTCCCAGCTTGTCAATAAGAGCAAGTTAAGAAAAAGTGAGAAGAAACAACCCAGACACGTTTTGCTGGGTTTTCTGGATAATTATTAAATAACTAGAGACCGGGCTGGTGTTGACCTTCAATAAAACATTACTCACATTTTTCTTCTGTTCACATTTTTATTCAACTTTTAGTTTCCTAAATATACATTAACATCCATCTATATTACACATTTAACACAAAGGAAAGGACAAAAAATGACCAGCACGCAAAACTTATCCTAACTTCCGCTCCACATGTATCTGTCCTACTTTTACACGCGGCGAGCTTCTTTCCTCTTAATATTGTTTTGCTCATTTAAAACACTGCATTACAATCCAAGAAAAAAAAATGATTAAAAAAAGAGAAAGGGAGTGACAGTAAACATAGTGTTTGCTTTTTTAAAAAAAGAACCTAAAAACGACTTCTTTGAATCGATTTTATCAAAACACTTTTTTTTTAATCATTTGCTTGTGCTTCTGCTATTGTATGTTTTACTACAATGAAAGGGCACACATTTTAAAGAAATAAATTGCTCTAACAGGATTCTAATCTCAAAGTCTTCACCCGACAAAGATGCAGCCTTTCTTACTATAGGAACGTTGAGCAGTATTTAAATATCTGCCCAATATCTAAAAGTAAAGATGGTGTTAATAAAAGTGAAAGTCATTCCTACAATGTTGAACCAATTTAGCATCCTCAAGCAGAAGGTTTCAATTGGTTGGGAGAAGTAGTATCTTGGCCAAGTTCAATTTCTCCAAAAATAAATTCTAATAACCACAAACCGCTGCGAGTTTGGGCTCATATTGAAATGAATGTATCTGGAGCTGTGCGTAGCATTAAACAGATTCTAATAATTTAAAGTTCTTACAACTGATTGAATTCATCTCTACCAAATATCTGCATTGCTGTTATATAGATAATAATTACTTTGTGCCTCTTTCTCATCCCACAATTACTAGTCAAACAACAGATATTATTGGCAAAAGCAAATTTTGCCATGGAAAAAAAGAATCAAAGTAATTTAGATGTGCTTAAGCCCAGCAGGGAATAATACTTTTGACTGATCTGGCCAGTTTTCGTGTTGATCATCACTCAGTCACTATGATATATTCGTATTAATTCTAGGCAAATAAAGGAAAAACACGTTCCAACTTATCCGGCCAAACCAAAGAAGTTTTTTTTTTTTTAAATGTGCTCCTTTATTTAATAGAAAACTGTAAAAATTTATACTGATGGCTTATTAATTTGAAAGAGAGATCTAAGGCAATAATGTAAAAGCATAAAATTTCTTAACAACCCTTATTTTGCTGGAAAGAAAGCCTAAAGGTCATTTAAAAAAAAAAAACCCAAAGCATTAAGGTTCCTCAAGGCTGGTTTCAAACTGGGAATAATACTGTTCATTCGTTTGAAATTATGAAATTTAAATTCATATTGGAGACAAATAGGATATAGTTATTTTAATTCAAAATAAAAGCAAAATAGCAATAAGAAAAACAAAGATAAAAATGTTCACAAGATGGATGCATCAAGTATTCTCAACACATTTTTTTAGACTATGTTTGTTAAAATCATCCGAACACGACATAAAAATTTACAGCAATTTAAACAAAAAAAAAAGTGATTTCACTTCCTAAGCCTGTTTCCTGTATAGTTCCAGTGCAATACATTTTATTACGAAGATAGGGATTAACTTGCACAATTCTAGCAGCCTTGCTTATTCAAATCACTGTAATCCACAATTTAAAATACAGATTGTATTCATTTTAATCTGGAGGATGTTGCCAAATCAATCTGGCCAGTCCAGTGTGTGTCCATAAAACACTTAGAAGGAATACAGAAGTTTAGCTATCTTTGACACCAAAAATATTAACACAGGATAGCTCCACACAATTATAATCAGGTTACCATCACCAATAATTACTGATCTCACAGCCTTGTTACACCACTAGGGATTGCTAATCACACTTACTAGAAGAATGATGGTCTGTGTTAACACACTGTATTTAATGTGTGGTTTGGGGACCACGTGGTTGGGAGTTGTACAGCAGAAAAAGGTCCCACGTTAAAAGTTAAAAAGGCAATGGCTGGTATAAGCACTTCTATACTATTAAATACGCAGCGAGTCATCTGAATTGTTCCCAGAACAGAATTATATATTTGGGGGAGGGAGCAAGCAACACTTCATTCGTTTTTCTTTTCTTTGTGCTTCAGGAGTTTGTTGACTTCTCTTTTTGCCATTCCAGCGTACTTGGAAATTACCCCGTGTTTGTTTAATCCAGGGAACAACAAGACGAAGCAGACTTTAAAAAAAGCAAAATAAAAACAAGTTATCATTTTAGTCTTTTGGCAGAGGAAAACTAGCATTTTTTTTCCAGACTTGTCAGTTTTATCTATTGCTTACCAATAAGATAAGTGAGGAAGAGGTTATGAACTTGCTGTCCTATCCAAGCGATCACAGCTAACAAACACACCATTGTTGTGAAGTACTAAAAGAGAGATCATACATAATCATTATAAAAAAACAGCTTCTGGGGGTATTATAAAATGCTTTATTCAGTTCAGCATTTCCTCCTGACTGTTAACCAAGAAAACAGTTCATTGGCTTATTCTGGATAAGATTTTATTTTACGTACTGATTCAAAGATGTAATAATCCGATTATCCTCAAAGTACAAATGCATAAAACTGCTGTTGGGGACTCCTGGTAAAGTTATTGCTATCATGTAAAATCAAAATATAATTATTAGATGGTAGTTGCATCTTTTGCATTTCAAAATGTACATTTAAATAAAGATGGACACTCGTTAAATAAATGCAAACAAGGTGCAGCAATTAAAGCCTTTAATTTTATTGTCCCAAAGGTACTTTTTCAAAAGGCTTTGTTTTTCCTTGAAAAAGTTTTGCTTCTCATCCAAAGATGCTTCTTCACTTCTGTTCAGTTCTTCGTGAACTGGGGAAGCTTCTTGGTTGAGAAGAACTGAAGTTTTTGGGTGAAGTTAGAAATGAAGAAGCTTCTTGGATGAGAAGCAAAATGTCTTCAAGGAAAAATAAAGGAATTCCAGTAGCCTTTTAAAAAAAAAACATTTTTGGGATGACCTGGATGACGGAGACTCTCCATAGACTTTGATTTTACTACACAGACCGTAATCTATAATCTGTAGACTTGAGTTAAGGGATTGGAACATCTTTTCCAAAAGACAAATAAATTACCATTTTAGGCTTTTCTTCCTTAAACGTGAAGAGGCGTTTCCACCAGCCAATGATTTTGCGGCGTGTTTTCACCAGGTTGCTGCAGATTTCATGGAAGCGCTGCTGTTGTTCAGTTGTCCTTTAAGAAAGTTTTCAAAGCAAGACACGGGTACTTTCCCTCTCCTGAACAAAACATTCAACCCTGCATACACATTCATCGTTCATTTATTCTACTTCCATTTTTCCTACTCCCGCAAAGTATCTCCTTAGCCTTATTACCCCCGGCTGTATTATCTGTTAGGTTTTCCATACACTTAAGATCGAAGTTGATCCAATAATATTCTCTGCAATTTTCTGTATTTTATAGAATCTACATTCAATTGCACTGACTATAAGAAAGAGAAAAAAAAAACAGAAGGGGAGATTGGCTTAGCCCAGGGGTGGGCAACTATAGCAACTTTACAACCAGTGGACTTCAATTCCCAGAATTCCTGAGCCAGTAGGAATTGGGAGTTGAAGTCGACAAGTTATAAAGTTGCCCACCCATCTCTCAGGCCAATGACCAGCTGGCGATAGTGGGAAGAGTCAAGAGTAGGTAGATTATTTTCATGGAGGGCTGTTTATTCCCAATTACCAACCCATATAGTTCACACAGCAAAGGGTTGATCAGGGTTCATTTCTTTTCTTGAGTGGCATTTTAAATTTAATTTAATGTTTTAAAGAGGAACCATTTGTGGATTTTAATATTCAAACGTACCATTTAGTGGAGCCAAAGATTCTAGGAGCAAGAGCAGGTACAAGATAGTCAGCCAGACAAAGCAACATGACAAAGCAGGAAACGCCTGAAAGAACAGAGGGGTCCAAATAGTAGATCAACCTGTTGAAACAAAGGAAGAATTGAGAGAGCAATTCAACAATTGAAGCAAAATGTATGCAATCCAAACCAGACAGGCAATCCTGCAAGTTACCCAACCTTGTTACCATAAAGGACTCGGTGGATAACCACCAGCACTTTTGAATTACATTCAGAACCCTCGAGTTCCCCTCGACCGGGGAAGAGAGTTGGGGCATAAATCAAATAAATAAGTAAATAAATAAATAAATACTGAAACCCAGTGTAGCTTCTATAGTCATAAGATTACCTAGGTCTACTAAGTTGTACTCCTAACTAACCTGCTGCATTCTGGACCAGCTGCAACTTCCAAATAGCCTTCAAGGGCACTCCATGTACAGCACATTGCAGTCATCCAAACAACGTGGTGACTAGCTTACCGCCCTAAATACCCTGTCCACTTCCTTACAGCCAACAAACTCAAACCTTCCAGGTAACCAAGTTACACTGTGCCTCAGTCCACTTCTTAGCATGTGTACAAGGCAACATTCCATTCAAAGCCGATTCAAACAATTTTATTAGACACGTTGAATAAAAGGGAGCAATTCGATTTTTAATTAAATTTTAATTTAAAATTAGATTAATTTTAACTAATGCAACTTTTCTTGTTGCATCATAATTGATCCAGTGTTTTGTTGCTGATCATTTGTTGGGTTCTCAGCCAACAACATCATCTGCACACGAAATTACAAGTAACATTTAGGTTCTACTGACACGCCTCCAACATCTCCACAAGCCCTTGTAATTAAATACGTGAAATGCTATCTACCTCCTAGAAGGCAAAATACGAGGATTAGTATGCATGGTGCACTTTTAATTAAAAATTGCAACTGATACATAATAACAAGTCCATTGGAGGGAGGAGGAAAGGGAAAGGAACAAGTACAGATCTGAAAAAAAAAATCTTTTTGCAATGTATCTTGTTTCTGCAACAGAAACATGACTTGACTAATGGGAGAACAAGCTTAGCAGGTATGAGGAGGGAGCTGAAGCAATCTGACTTTGAAAGACGCAGAAGTTCATGACCAACCTGTCAAAGAAACTAGGACTGAATTGTAACAATTGGTATCCTCCTCAGTCTGATATCCTCTAAATGTATTGTAATCCATCACCCCCAGGCAGCATTATTTTTATTTGTGTGAGACTTACAAGCTTACATGAACGAAGTCTCAAACATTAAAATATCAGAACAGTAAATCCTGCTAGGATTTCTACATTAGTTTGTGAATATCGCTGCTACAAATTAAATGAATTGTAGATTAAGCCACTTAAACAATAACCTAGATTCAGTCACTGGTGGCTCCCACTTCTAATGCTTTTAAAAAGCAAGTAAGTTACAAGGGACAAATTGTATTATCTATTTTGACACTTAAACAGCTACATGTTTGCACAAACAGAATTCAGGGGCATCAAAGAAAACATTCCTCTGGGATAGAAAGGCCGCTGTTCAGTGAAAAAAAACAGATTCAGAAAAGTTTTCCTACAACCCTCGGACCCAGCTGCTATGTGACTGTTTAACACTGGACATAACTGCAGCCATGTGATTGATATCACCTTTACTAGGGGTCTGGTACAATATAAGGCTGTGAGTCTGCAAACAGTTGCCAAATAAGGAAATGTAACACTGTTGAGTTCTTAGAACGCTTGTACTTAAATAAATTATTCTAATCTCTTTAACTTCATCCTGTGACTGGTAGTCACGGCAAAGTTTAACGCAGGCAATCTGTTCTTTCCAAATTCAGATTTTATGCTGCTACTGCATTTTCCCCCCCTCTCTGTTGGCAGCAGTTTTTTTCTAAGCAGGGCTCTTATCCTGAACATGTTCTAAGGGAATCCTACCAGCCTTTCCCGTTTCTGCAGTCAGTCATGCATCTTATTTCATAAGTTCTGCTGAGAGATCAGCTGCCTTCGGCTTACTTCAGCTGTCACTCGGCCAGCAGGTCTTGTGTTAGGAGTTCAGTGAAGAAAAACAGGCTATTGTGTTACCTCTGTTGAGAGACCAAGCTCTCCTCAAACCTCAGAGCAGCCATTCCGCTAAGCCTCAACTATTTCGATACCAACTGGCTATACAGGTAGTCCTCAACTTACAACAGTTCATTTAGTGACTCATTCACAGTTACAACAGCACTAAAAAGTCACTTATGACCGTTTTTCACACTTACAACCGTTGTAGCATCCCCGTGGGCACCTGATCAAAATTCAGAAGCTTGGCAACTGACTCCTATTTACAACATGTCCCGGGGTCATGTGATCCCCTTTGGCGACCTTCTGACGAGCAAAGTCAACGAGGAAGCCAGATTCACTTAACAACCATGTTACTAACTTAACTACGTGATTCTCTTAACAACCGTGGCAAGAAAGGTCTTACAATGGGGCAAAACTCACTTAACAAATGTCTCACTTAACAACAGTAACTTTGGGCTCAAGTGTGGTTGTAAGTTGAGAACTACCTGTAATATGAAGTGTAAATTTACAATCTGGTGTGTAAGTCCATCTTTTTCCCCCTCCCATCACATCCTTCTTTCTGTAGTATGGTCTTGTAGAGAGTAAGAACATCCTGCTTCTAGGAAGGTACCAGCTCTACTAACAGAACATTCTAAGCTGGCCCAAATCCTAGATTCCAGTCAGTTTCAGCTGCTAGAAGATTCTCATTTTCCACACCTCTGCTTGGTACTGATATTTGCAAACTATTTTCAGAGCCCTTCTGCTTCAGAGGACTAAATCTTTTGCACACCTAATTGAAACTGTGCCATCAATTTACGAAACGCCATTAGCACCCAAGTTTGCTTTAAAACGCAGATTAGTTTTAGAGAAAACCCTTCTCGTTATTTGTTTTGCTCTTTGCTGATTTCCCAGCCGATCTTTCTTTTAAAGAAAATTAAGTCGACCCCCAAGACTTTTTCTTTCTGGGGCAGCCTACTTTTGGTTACATAAACGGATCCTCTTCACTTTGGTATAGCAATGCGGTGTCTTGAAAACCTACCTACTAAAGGTTTGTTAAAATCATGTTAAAGTGATGTAACTTACAGAAAGATAACAGACACGACCGAAAGCATGGCAGCTGGAAACCATGTTTTTTCCCAACGAAGGATCTTGTCAGTCACCAGAATCACCTCACCCCATCCTTGCAACTGTTCTTCCAAGCCAGCTGTCTCTGCAGCCTGCAGCAAAATATTTAAAAGTATGTGCATTCCATTAAGCAGGGCATTTTAAAATAACGACGTCGGCAAGATTTGCTTCTTGATGTTACATTAAGAATAATCTATAACTGAAGGCTTGTAATTTGGAAAACAAAGCCGTCAGAGAAAAGATTTGAGTTTAGCTAAATGTTGTGTACCTGGCCTTGCCGAATCACTGAAGCAAGTTTGGTACCCTTAACAAAACATCCTGCTTGTTCATCTTCCTCTTACCATAGCTAGCTTAGCAAGCATCACAGAAAAACCACAGAGCAAGATCCAGAGTTCTGTCAGAAAAACCAGCAAAATGAAACTCATGTTCTTTCCCTCCCCCCCTTTAAATAGCTCTGGGCATACATTAGTTCAGCAAGCAAGAAGTACATTGTGATCACATTAGCAGAAAAGGGATATGGTGGGTGTTATATAATCAGCAGCAAGACAGGTAAAGAAGCTCTACCAAATACTGCATTTTTCAAAGTGATTCCTCCTCAAGGCTCTATCCCCTTCGGTGACCTTGTATCCATGCAGGCTTTCACAACAAGCGTCAATCAAATGGCAATGAGATTCCTAGCTAATGGGCCTGGAAAGTGAAAGTGGTTATGCTCTGTAGCACTCATTGGCAGCCCACATGCAAACAGCCAGCCAGTTTGGTGTAATGATAAACATTCTGACCTAGAAACCAGGAGATTGTGAGTTTTAGGCTTGCCTTGGGCATGTCCAATATAATCTAATAATCGTCATTTCCAAGGAAAGCTAGTATCCTCCAAACAGTTGGAGGTCACAACTCCCACAATCCTCAGCCTGCTACAGGAAATGTGGCCCCTCCAGCCGGGCCATCTTGGCATTATGTCAAGACCTGGGGAGAATAACTCCCATAAGAACCAGTTTAGTGTAGAGTGAAGGTGCTAGAAACCAGGAGACGGTGAGTTCTAGACCCATCTCAGGCATGGAAGCAGCTGGGTGACTTTGGGCCAGTTCCTCTCTTAACCCACCTGCAGAAGGTAATCATAGGGAAAAGGAGCAGCAGGAATATTAGGTATGTCTGCCTCCTTTATGAAGAGATTGGGCAGCCATTTATCTAGAGTCTCCTGCTTGAGCAGGGGGTTAGCCTAGAAGACCCCCAAAGTACCTTCCAACTCAAACTTGCATTCTAGTGGGAAAATATGTCATCATTTAAGCCTTGATAGTTCTCTGAAATATTCCATGCCCTGTTTGACTTAAGGTAGAATGTAGAGCTAACAGCAAAACAGAACACAGATATATGGCTATCCATTTGAGTTATAGATTAAAAAGGTGGGATAAAAACAGGATGATGTATGTTGTGATATGTATCAATAAGTTGTAATAGTCTTCGACTTACAACCATTTAATGACTATTTGAAGTTACAACGGCAACGAAAAAAATAGACTTATGATCATTTCACACTTATGATCATTGCAGCATCCTTGTGGTTTCACGATCAAAGTTCGGAGGCTTGACAACTGGCATGTATTTATGACAGTTGCAGTGTCCCGGGGTCATGTGATTCCCCTTTTGCAAACTTCTGACAAGCAAAGTCAATGGGGAAGCCAGATTCACTTCACAACTGTGTAACTAACTTAGCAACTGCAGTGATTCATTTAAGAACTGTGGCAAGAAAGTCGCAAAACGGGGCAAAACTCACTTAACAACTGTCTAATTGAGGCATGGAAATTCTGAGCTCAATTGTGGTGGTACCAGAAAGTCGAGGGCTTTCGGCATTTATGTTCAGGAAAAACAACCTCATACTATTTAAAAGATCTTGGAAACTTCCAGACTGGCTTGGCCTTTGCAGGACAGGCTATCTGGACGGCAGAAAACAAACATCCTAGTCTGGCAGGGCTTTATCAAGCAGAAATAGAAATAGAATAGAAAACAGAACAGAATAAATAATAGGAATAGAATATATAGAGTGGAGTGGAATAGAATAATATAAATAATAGGAACAGAATATAGAGTGGAGTGGAATGAAATAGAATAATATAAATAATAGGAATAGAAAATAAGAGAGTGGAGTGGAATGGAATAGAATATAAATAATAGGAATAGAAAATACTGGAGTGGAATAGAATAGAATAATATAAATAACAGGAATAAAAAATTGAGAGTGGAGTGGAATGGAATAGAATAATATAAATAATAGGAATAGAAAATAATGGAGTGGAATGGAATGGAATAGAATAATATAAATAATAGGAACAGAATATAGAATGGAGTGGAATGGAATAATATAAATATAGGAATAAAAAATAGAGAGTGGAGTGGGATGGAATAGAATAATATAAATAATAGGAGTAGAAAATAGTGGAGTGGAATGGAATAGAATAATATAAATAATAGGAACAGAATATAGAGTGGATTTGAGTGGTATAGAGTAATATAACAGGAATAGGATATTATAAAGAGTGGAATGGAGTGGAATAGAATAGCAAAGTTGGAAAGGGCCTTGGAGGTCTTCTAGTCTAGTGCACCCCCGTTAGAAGGGACCTCGGAGGTCTTCTAATCCAGCCCCCTGCTCAGGCAGGCAAACCCTATACCCTTTTTCAGACAAAAGGCTCTCCAATCTCTTCTTTAAAATCTTCCACCGTTGGGGCACCCACAACTCCTGGAGGCAAGTTTGCGTATTCGTTACAAGCTGAGCAAACACACTGGCACAACCTGCTCTGTCTCGTAAGGTCATTCCTCTCTTACTTCTCCCCCCCACCCTTTTCCAGGCCCTTAATGCAAATCCAGCCCCGCCGGGTGAGTCAGCTCCCTCGGCTGCTGCTTCTTCCGAATCGGGTCAAGCGCGCCGTGCGAACACGGCCGCCTCTCTCTCTCTCCCCCACCCCCGTGCAGACGAGGCCCCGAGCCAGCGGGGAAGGCGAAACCCCCGGGGAAAATACACGCATCTAATGCGCGCGCGGGGGGGCTGCGTTCACACGTCGGGGGGGGAGGGCTCTGCGGACGTTCCGCTTTTCCCCCCCCCTCACAAGCGGTTGAGGGACTAGCGGTGTGTCTGAAAGGGACCGGAGGAAGGCCGGTACACCCCCCCGCACCGCAGCCACCCGCCCCGC
>JANHGC010002900.1:117317-127856 GCA_027560395.1 Boaedon fuliginosus | reverse complement strand
TTGATTGTGTAAATAATTTTAAATTGAACTGTTTTGTATTTTTTAATTGTTGTCAGCCACCTCGAGTTCCCTTTGACTGGGGAAATGAGGCGGGGTATAAATCAAATAAATAAATAAATAAACAAACAAACAATCTATGTAGCAGAGGTTTTCTCCAATCTTACAGCACCAGACTTCCTGCTTCACGTTTGCCCAGTCAAAGCATGAAGCAAAAACTGGTGTGCGTTTTGTGAACTGGTGGGGAGGTCCTGATTTGAGAAGCCCTTAATTAACTTTCTCAAACTGAATGTTTGAATGCATCTTCCAAAGAGTGTCTCTTTTTTCTTTTTTTAATTTTCATTTACTATTAAGCAGTCTTCCCCATTCTCTTACCTTTCCAAGTATGTTGAACTACAACTCCCATGATTCCTAATCAGCACAGTCAGTTGGAGCTGGATTCAAATACACCAGGGTAGAACACACATACCAGAAGCTACAGATTGGAATCTTTCCCGTCTCTACCAACAGATGCCATGGAGGAAATAGAAAACCTTCAGCGTGTAATGCAAATATTTTACCTATGAGCTAGAATCCTTTGGCAATGTAAGCCACACTGAGAATACTATGCAGATTAAGAATTAATAGAAGTGAAAATATTAAGTACTTAAAAGAAAAGGAAAACGATGAAAGTGCCTTGCACATTTTCTGAGAGTTTGCCTCTTTCTTTTTCACCACAAAAAAAAAAAAAAAACACAGCGTAAAAATGCCTTAATTAGTAGAGTGGAGGCACCCTTCCTTGTAATCATTTCATTGTCCTGTAGCACAATTACACTGTCTCTAAAATGTAGTTCATACCACAACATGACACCTGAGTAATTGTAGGGTGTGTTCACGTTCCTCAGTGCCACATCATACTTCTTGGGCTCTTCTGCTAATAAGTTTAGACCAGCTCAGAAGGAAAAAGGGAGAGGAATGTACTTGTTCAAATCATAGTTGGAGAGTATAAAGAATGGTTGCTGGAATTGAGTATGCCTAATTTAATGAAAAGAAGGACTAGGGAGGACATAATAGCAGTGTTCCAATATCTAAGAAGTTACCACAAAGAAGAAGAAGTCAAGCTATTCTTCAACCTTCTTGACCTGGAGGCAGGTCAAGAAGCAATGGATGGAAACTAGTAAAGGAAAGAAGCAACGTAGACCTAAGGAGAATTTTTCTGGTAGTGAAAACAATTAATCCAGAAGTTGTGAATGCTCCAACATTTGAAGTTTTTAAGATGAAATTGGACAATCATTTGCCTGAAATGGTACATGTTTCCTGCCTGACCTGTGGATTGGACTAGAAGACCTTCAAGGTCCCTTCAAACTCTGTTATTCTGTTCTGTTCTTAACCTTAAAGATCCAAGTCCTAGTCCAATCCATATTGTTTTATGTTTTTTGCATAGAGGGAATTAATTACATGCCATTGAGTCAAGCCGAATCCCTAGCAATCATGTGGACAAATGTCCAGTATGTTGATCTACACCTGTAGCTCTTCCAAGCATGTTTCAGGAATCTCCTTGATTCTGTCTCATCACCCATAACAGCAACAAGATTATTATATGCACAAGAGGAAGAAGTATTGACATTTCCACAATGGAAAAAGGGACTGTAAAATGGTCAGAATAAGTGAAAATGACAAAACAGACATATTTGGTCTGAGAGAAGAGAGTAAATGTGTCAGGGAGAAAAAAAAAGCACCTAGAAATCAGGAGACTGAAGTCCCATGAAAGCCAGCTGGTTGATTTCATACCAGTCACCCTCTCTTGGCCCATCAACATCCTACTGCAGCCAACAGATCAACACTTGGTCAATCTGAAGAAAGCATACTCTGCGCTTCAAGAAAATGAGAAGAACTTGACATTTCTTAGAGACCGACTACTATATTCTTCTCGAGCCAAAAGAATAGGGTGAAGATATAGATTAGGTTCCATCCTTTGAAGCTGAGAAGGTACAGATCATAAACTGCATTATTGATTATGGAGATATTCAGGTGATTTCCTGCTCCTTCTTTGAGATACACATTGATCCTGGGCACATCACTGCAATGTTGTTAATGAGGAAAAAAAGAGGAAATTTTGTATCAAATTGGACTCAGTTGGTTTATAGAAGTGGGAGATCTGTTTTTAGCCACAACTGCAGGAAAAAACAACACCCACTGTGTGAACAGTGCCAAACATTTTTGCTCTATCTGGCCTAAATTTGGCAACATCCCTGCATATCTGAGCATTGCAACCTATTACAGATACACGTATGTTGTCCTCATTATCAAAACTTACAGATCTATTTGGTGCAGTTTTCATCCAGCCAAAACACCAATTAAAAGAAGCTGTGGGAAGGGTTACTATATCTCTAACTAGAATATAAGAAATATATAAATTCTCTTTCTGAAACTATAGACATTAGGCACAGTAATCCTTCCAATTATAAGATATTGTAAAATGGAGCTTTGAAGTTGTAAAACTACTTTAGCAACACAATATTGTTTTGTATTATTAGTGCAGTACAATATTGCACTCATGATCTATTGGGTAATGAAATGTCAGCAAGCAAACAACTAAGCTCAGAGAAGACCAGGCAGTCCATAATACAGTATTCATTTAAGATGATTTTTCCATTACAGTTTTTTTACATCTTCCATTATTTTCTCCAAACCATCATTTTATATGCCTCAAATTTGAACAGAACATCAGTGTTATTAACAGTTGGCTGCTGGATAACCACAAAAGAGAAGCATTCAGTTCTTCATTCAGCTGTGTAGCTTCCAGTGTGACCTTAGGCCACTAAATCTTCCTGACCCTGACGTAGCTCATAAAACAATTGTGAGGAGAAATGGAGAAAAGTGCTTATGCCGCCATAAACCAGTCAGAAGAAGACTGGGATGTAATCAAATTAAAATTTTAATTAGTTTCTCAATAACCCAGAAAAATATGTTATACATGCTTGCCTAAAAGCAATATGGAATTTCTATAGTTCAAGAGAGCAAAGTTCTTCATTGTGAAAGGCCTTCTATCAAGACTCTTCCCCAAATTTGCTGGTTATTTATAGTTATTTATTTGAAAATCCAAGCACTGTTTCAACCCTTAATGAGAAGGATGGAGAGTAGGAGCAGTTGCGCTCTTCAGTGGTTTGAAGCAATGGAACACCTTATATTGTCTGTTTTTACAGAATTCAATTCAGGCTCTGCAGACATGCTTCAACTGGTTGCTTTTCTCAAGGAGAAAAAGCAGCTTTGTGCCTGGGCCAACCCAAGTATTTGCAACCTGAGGCCAAGGACAGGAGGGCACCTGTTTCCACTGATGCTAGTAGATTAATATCTCTCAGTCTTGCTGATAGGGCAACACCTTGTCCCTCATCTGAAAGTAATAGGCTAGCTTATAGGTTGCAGGACAATCACTTACCATAAATAGTTTCTAATGCTTTCCTGCTGATCCCAACATGTGGGGAGGCAGCCTTTTAATATTTTATACAACTGGGAATTGGCTTTTTCTGCCATAAATCAGAATTGTCTGTTCCCCAGTTTCTATCAGGAATGTACCCTGTGTCAAGGCCACACGGTACCTCTTGCTTCACCAACAAAAACATGTTTCTTGTATTATTTCCTTTGATTCCCAAGGATGATCCCCACCATCCCCAATGATGCTTCCACATCCAGAAGAGGAAGCTTGTGATTGGGATAACATATCATACTAAGTCATGGGTTATTTCACCGTGATTATTTATTTATTTACTGATTAATTTATTAAATAGATTTACTGCATATGGCTGCTCATAACTTTACATAAAACACCAGTGACTGGATTTATACAACATGCTAAGTCATGAATTGTACTGTATAAATCATAATGATTGAGTTCATGCAACACGCTAAGCCAAAGTCAGACGAAAGACACTATGTGCAGTGTGTGAACTCTGTGTGGGAGGGCTGAGTGTAAACGGAAGAATGTGAAACTGGTTCATATTACTTAATCCATCACATTCTGTTCAGCCCAGCTTTTTTTCCAATAGAATCAGACTTATTTCAATTGAACAAGTGTCTGCAAATATATTGAATATGCATATGGTAAACAGCAAGGAGGTTATATAGATATGCCCCCCTTATTTTGTATGTGCAACAGACTTAAAGTAGGAGCAGCAAACATAGAGTTGGAGCAGGTAACAGTAATAAGCTATCAGTTCCCAGTCCAAATTTTAATTTCACTAAAACAAATAATTTTGCACAAGCTACACAACTTGGACATATGTATCCCTTTCTTCCTTTAAAATAAATAGTTGGAATATCATACAGAGTTATTACCAAGATTCCAAGAATAATATAAATGGAGAACTCTGGGCATTTGAGTCCTGCCAATTAAAAAAGTGGGACCCAAGATGTGTATCTAGTCTGTCCCAATTTTTGCCCTCTGGAACGAGCTCTCCTATACTTTTGTTGTTTTCCCAGGCCTTGGAGGCAGGGTGATTATGGAGGTCTCTTTTTGTTTTGCTTTGCTTTGCTTTATTTTGCTTTGATTTCTTCAGGGGGTTTTATGTATTTTGTTCTTCTGGTCGTCATCTTCTTTTTGTTAAATTAGTTTTTATTATAACCTGCCCAAAGTTGTTTGGGAGTTAGGCAATCTATAAAATAAATAAAACCAATAAGTTGTTTACCTATTTCATATTTTCTAAGGCTACTTCTCCACAGCCTTGATTGAGGGAAATGATAACCAATGTACCACTGTGTAGGCAGGCAATAGTTAAGACAATGATTGTCAAGGAAGGCTTTAAGCTACCTCTGATTCAAGCAATTCCCAGGGTAATGACTTAATGAGAAAACCAGAAAATGGAAAAGAGAGAGAGAAAGAGAGATGGAAAGAATTCAGAAACTTGTGACATTCTAAACACCCACACCACGCATCTCTACGTTGTGGCTTTATCAGTGAGCGACATGGGTGCTGGGCTGAGTTCCTGTGGAAACAGTTACTGCACAGTTCAAGAAACGAAAGGTCTCAGCTTCTGAAGCTGCTTAAAATCCACAAACCTCAACAAGCTCCTTTCTCAATTAATTAACTTCCAATTTTATGCTGTGCTTTTCAGTCCCTGTGGGGTTTAAGGACTGGTTATGGTTGTCTTGAAATAGCCTAGAAGTTTTCAACAACATCTCCAGTATGGCTTTTGCTTATGTTTAACAGAACATAACTGCAAGATGAACATATTCAGCTGAGATGTGATCACATGTATGTTTGTATATAAGATCTATATTCCACTTTCCTAGACAACTGGTATTTTCAGGGCATCTTGACAATATCTTGTAGATAGAAAAGGCAATAAAACAAAAAGGCATGGAGCTGAGAAGATTCTTAAAGCATTAATGTGGCACAGAAAAAAAGTGAACTGTGTAGTGCTAAGGATTCTTACAATCTGGTAGCCCCTTTTTAGGTGACACTTGGCATCAACCATAGGCAGTATAGCCATTGATCAAAATGATAAGAATGCTATGTAACAATAGCACTTAGACTTATATACTGCTTCATAGTGCTTTACGACCCTCTCTAAGCAGTTTAGAGTCAGCATATTGCCCCCAACAATCTGGGTCCTCATTTCACCAACTTCGGAAGATGGAATGCTGAGTCAACCTTGAGCCTGGTGAGATTCGAAATGCCAAATTGCAGGTAGTTGGAAGTCAGCAGAAGTAGCTGTAGTACTGCATTCTAACCATTGTGCCACCACAGCTCAATATAAACAGACCTGTATTAAAAGGTTTGGCTATGAGTCCTCCCAAAGGGCCAAAAGTTGTTTCTATAAGTTGTCCTGTGGACTATGTCCAGGTTTAATTAAATGAAATTAAACCACATATTTTTGGTTAGCTACATTTACTATTTTTTGAAAGCCGGCCTCTGCCACTCCATTCAAAGGTCAAGCATGGTCTTTAGCTCAGAAAACTAGGTGCCCACCCCCAACCCTACAGTCTAGAACACCTCAAGGTTGAAAAAGATGGAACAAATTATTGGAGTGCTGAAGTAGAAATGAAAAAAACCTTCTACCCATCCCAAAGGTCCTTTTTCAAAAGGTAACTGGACTTCGTTTTTTCCTTGAAGATATTTCGCTTCCCATCCAAAAAGCATCTTGGATAACAAGCAAAACATCTTCAAGGAAAACACAAAGTCCAGTTGCCTTTTGAAAAGAACCTTTGGGACAACCATGGGAAAATGGGAACTAAATAATTTTTGAACTCTCTTAATCAGGCTCTTAATGTATCGCAGGATCCAGTTTGGGTCGGCCACTGGGACCAGTGGTTTAGTCTTCTGAGCTTTCGGACTCATTCTGGAATCTTAATGTGTCCTTTGAAATCTAGCAATGAGGAAACAAGGCCTAACCGTTTATTACTTAAAAGTGCATTTCAATGTGTTGAAGTCTGCAACTTCCAGAATTCTCAAGACAATAAGGTCAAAGTATTACTACTTGGCATGCCTTGGTGATACCAGCTGAATTTTAAACAAATATGGTTTCAGCCCATCTGGAGGGCACCAGACTAGGAGAAGCCTGGTTTAGATCTGGAGAGAATCTCAAGAACGTCTAGCTCCAGAACCTTAGCCGATGGAAGCTGCCTATCGAAATATGTAAACATAATTTCCTAATTATTAAAATTGCATACTGCAAAGCATGCATATCCCAGCTATGTATTTATTTCAATAAAATTTCTTAGGCACAGCAACTATAGGTTTCTACACCACCTGACATTATCACAAGTTGGATAGCACTTTATTTGTGCAAATATAGTATCAACAAAAGAGGTAGCAACCTAGGATTACATTCAACCCTCTGCCTAGTTTGAAAACACCACTGCAATTAATTAAGCTCATCTATTAACCTAAGTTAAGCATTTGGCTGAAAAACCGTTTGGATGTCTTTATTTATCAGGAAAAAAATGCATTGATTCTCAGGATTTCCAGCAAATTGGACAACAGAGAAATGCAAACAAATAATTAGGTTTCTCAGAAGGGTATACCACCAAATGAAATCACAACAGACGGTATCTGAGAAGCCCTGGGCAGAATCTAGTGCCAGAATAAAGTCAAATCAAAACTTATTTTAAACAAATAAGAGACCATAGACAATTTATGGTTGGATCATGCCATTCCAGAGCGCTGGGAAGGTCTGGTTCCATGTCTGACTGTTGCTCTAAGTCTGGGGCTGCAAGAATTCTCCACACACAGAGGACAGTCAGAGAGAGCAAGGTTAAGTTAGAACAGAAAGGTAGAAGCCAAGGTATTGAACTGTATCTTTGCGTTCCTTTTGTCATCACTAAGAAAGAGCACATTAAAAAGCCATTTGCAACTGTAACTTTCAAGAGACAATTACCATATAAGATAAGAACTTATAGAAGTTTAGGGTATGCTGATAGAAGATCCCGATATCTATTCCAGTTTAATTCTTTCATGACCTATTGCTTATCAGTGTTCTTTAGCACAAACACATACAACCTAATCTCCCATGAGCATAAGGCTGGTTGTTGAATACAATAAAAGAAAAGGATGCATGGAAAGAAAAGGAATGCTTAGCTAATTGTTTAACATTAAGCATGGAGTAAGTCAAGGAGATATGATCTCCAGTTGGTTGTTTTAATGTTTTTATGGAAAAATATAGGCAGAATGCTTCTCGTGATACAGAAGCCATATCTGATCCAGAATGTACTTGTACATGTACTTTTATGCATGATGAGGTTGGCTGAAAATAGAAATGATTTAAACAAAATATAATCACCCTGGTGGGGGATGGAGTCTACAATTGAAAATTATACATAAACAATAAAAAGATAAAGATAAAAATTCTGCCTTGATAGAATGTTTACTAAAAACTGATGGAGAAACTTTATAACATGCAAATGCTGGTGGAAAAATAGTCAGTGATCTGCTGCAAGAAATGAATGATTGTTGAAAGAAGCCAAAATAACTGTCTGAGAGGGTGCTTCCGCCCACCTTGTTATATGAAAGTAAGAGTTGGGTATGTCAGAAGAATAATATAAAACATTAGGATTTTTTTAATTTGAGAAGTGTGTGCAGTATAATAAAGAAGAGATAGGAAGTGTGATAAAACAAGAAGAGACAGAATTAGTGGATGCTCAATTAATGTGAATTGAATACCAAGGACATATGAAAGAACTACATCCAGATGTTTTAGTCAGACATAAAGAATAAACAAATGCAAAATAAATATATGAAGATGAAGTAAGTAGAGAAGAGGAAGACCAAGAATGTCTTAATTGGATGGAGCTGAGAAGATCCTTAAAAAGACCTCCTTTCTCTGCATACTCCCACTTCGCTTTTAATAATGTAAATGTGAGGTGCTGTAGGATCTAAAGGGTAGAGCTGTGCAATTTACAATATATGACAGCTCACAAGTTGGTTAAACTAAATAAAAAAAATCCAAAAGATGCAATATGGTAGTGATCTATTACAATACTCAAAGAATTTCTCAGGGGAAAAAACACGATCCCAAGTGATCTGAAAGAAAGAAAGAAAGAATCTTCATGCCCAACCTTCTATATCATAAAAGGTTGAAGTATACTCAGTCACTGAGTTCCTACAGAGATAATAAAGAGTAACAAGTTTGAGCACAGAGAAAATAAATAAATTACATGTACATGCAACTTCTGCCTAAAGCATTTACCAATGACTTAAGAGATAATCTAATACCAAGCAAAGCTCCTATCTTTTCCCCAAACACCTCACAGTAATTTTAGATGTTTCCTAAAGCTATTGAAGAGATGATACATCCACTTCTTTTCCCCAATCAGGTACAGCAACGTCTTCTCTTCCTGTGAAGATTTTTCCCTGTACAGAAGGGGAAGGGGCTAGGACACCTGTCACTGCTTTACATAATAGAAGCCCTCAACTCAATATTGATTCTGCTTGAGATGAATAAAGATGCATTCCCAATCTGGGAAATCAGTTGTCATTCTGGTGTATACAGGCTGCCATCATAAAATATCACCTTGGTGGAAGGACAACCACTCTCCTAAATTCAACTAATTTAACTCAGTGCTTGGCTGAATTAGGGGGGTCACTAGTCTGGTCCATAAGGCTCTTCTTAGGTTCTTATGAAATCCATGCACTCATAGTAGCAGCAACTAGACCAGGGCTGTCAAACTTGTATCCTGTGGCCCAGATGGATCACACACTGGCCATGCCATGCCCAGTTTAGCAAAGGGGAGGAGTCCCGATACATCACATGATGCTGCCTTGACACCCCTGAACTAGACTGATGAAGCTTAGGTCATTTGGACAATTTTTTTCAAATGATAAAAGCATGCAAAGAATTACACAAACTGGTATTTTCATCCATGATTATCCTGTTGGCTGCATATTCAGCAGCTAAATGAAGAACTCTTAGACCCGTGGTGGTGAACCTATGACACGCATGCCCAAGATGGCACACAAAGTGCGAGCCGTACGAGCTCTCGCCCCACTGCACATGCACGCATGCTTTCCACCAGTTGGGCCGCGAAAAAGACCCTCCCACCCGCTCCGGTGCTATACGTACCTTTCTTCCCTCTTCCAAAGCACAGCTGATTGGCGCGGCAGCACCAATCAGCTGTTTTTTGGCTCTGGGGAATTGTGTGTGGACGGGGGGGTGCATGCGCAGGAGAGTGCACATGCATGGGGGGTTGCGTGCACATGCAAAGGGGGAGGGCACGTGCATGCACTTTCAGCGCATGACAAAGAAAAGGTTCGCCACCAATGCCCTAGACATTTACCAGATCTCCATGTAATATGGATTTCTGGATCAAAAAAGAAGCCCCAGTTACAACTAAAAAAGTTCACACTTCATCAAAATTACCAGAATAAAAATAACACAGTGACATCTAAGAAAGAAATACAGTTGAACTAATCTGAAGTTTCTTTAGCCCTCTCTGAATTTTTAACATATATATGCTATCTAAATTATTTGTGAAACATGCTTCAGAACCAACATTGTTACATACTCTGTTCTATTCGTGTCACTTCTGCCCATAGAAGATAATTTTCTCTGTGGGTTATGTGTGGGTAACTATATTTCTCAACCTGAAACAAATTTGTTCAAACAAACCCCACCCGCTCCCAAACATAAAAGGTGAAGTGAATCAAGGGGCTACACATGTGTTTCATTTTGCTTAATACTACATTGGCAGGAAACCATCAGAAGAATGACAGGGGGAAAGATGGTTCATGAAGTTGTTCCTGTCACCCTAAACCACCTATTTTTCTCCACTCAAAAAGTGGTGCAAGAGAGAACCAAATCTTAACCAATCTACCTTGCAACAACTTAGCAGAAGTATCGTCCTTATCTGTCCTATTTTATTTATTTATTTATTTATTGTTTATTAGATTTATACCCCGCCTCTCTTCCCCGGTCAAGGGGAACTCAAGGCGGCTTACAACATTTGCAGAACTGTGATAAACCTGTAGTAAAATTCTTAGGTGACATCCCTGCTAGTCCCCTAGAGCATCTTTTAAAATTATCCAACCATTGTTAAGTGGATGTAATAATAAATGGATGCAATAGGTTT
>JANHGC010002900.1:0-16221 GCA_027560395.1 Boaedon fuliginosus | reverse complement strand
CCCCTTTGTCTCCTGTTCTGAAGCCTGTTTCAGTTTTAGTTTCAGCCTGATTTAGCACAGAAGACAAATTGCTGAGAGGCAGATGCAGATTTTTTTTACCTTTGTTTTCCTCTCCAAAAGCTGGATGTATCTTATACTTCGAAACATCTTATACTCTGAAAAATATGGTACTTAGGTAATGAAACATCTGCAAGCAAACAACCATGCTCAGAGAGCACTGAGGACTCTACAGTTCAATCCTGAGCTACAGATATTCCCTTCTACAGGTATAAAAGAATCAGTTGTAGCCTTTCTGATTGCTGGAATAAGTTGCTACTTGGTACTGAGCTGTGGTGGCGCAGTGGTTAGAATGCAGTATTGCAGGATAACTCTATCTACAGCCGGTAGTTCAACCAGGTCAATATTGACTCAGCCTTCCATCCTTCCAAGGTTGATAAAATGAGGACCCAGATTGTTGGGGGCAATATGCTGACACTGTAAACTGCTTAGGGAAGGCCATAAAGCACTATGCAGTGGTATATAAGTCTAAATGCTATTGCTATTGTTGTTGCTACTGTCTCAGTGTCTTCTGTGGTAGGGATGAGTTGCTGCAAAAGGTGTCAGGCATTCAACTGACAGCTCTGAGCTTCCTTTTTGATCAATACAGGCACTCATCCAGTTCTTTTGCTGCTGTTTCTACTGCCCTAATGAGAAAGGGGTTTGATTGTTCTGATACAGCATGTCCATAATTCTTGAAGGGCTACTGCTATTAGAATCACCTGTTCACCTCTTAGAGGTTTGCTCATTTATTTGATTGACTAACTGATTGATTGATTGATTGATTGATTGATTGATTGATTGATTGATGTATATGGCCTCCTATTTTGTGGCATGAAACACCAAGCAGCTAACAATCTGTACAAATATATACAAATACTAGCAGTAAATGTCTTCCATTTTACCTGTGAAGGTCTGGTGACATTTGACTGCATTCACTAGGGAGATGAAGGAGCTTGCATTGCCTACTTTCCCAAATCTTGGAGGCCTTCTTTTTATGCTGTTGGCTATGTGGCAAGGGGAGGAGATAATTGCCTTTCTTGTGGTAGACTGTATAACCATTCACTCTTTTATTTTTTTCAGAGTTTCGGGTGGAGAGGGTTGAGGAGGTTAATTCTGGATCCTGGTGCTCCTTCCAGGAACACAGGAAGGAATCCTTTCATGACCTGGCTTTCTCATGAACAGGGAGTCCCCATACAGTATTAACTCTGTCAGTCCAGGGATGGACAACAAAAATACTTCTGCTGCTGTTAGATTTTTTGAAAGAAAAACCCAAAATATTTTTAATTGATTTACCATTCAAAAGGTATATTTAATGATAAACGTTCAAATTCATGAAACCAGAAAACTAGAAAAGCAACCAAATGATAGCCTTAAGCTATTTAATTGTACAAGGAGGAACAAAGACAGCTTATTCAAAACAAGAGCAAGCTATTTTAACGTTGGAACATTTTTGTCAGAAAACTAAGCCGCACTATATGTGTGTTTATATATGCGTCCCTCTGTATGTGTGTGTTTGGTTTTGAGTTAATAGTAAAGATATAGTGAATGCAGCTGCACAGCCAAATTGGAAGAATTATAAAATAAATAGGAAAACTGGAACAATTCCCGAAGGCAACTCTAGGAACTACTCATCAAAAACAAAAATATTTTAAAATGTTGGTACCTGCCAAATTTGCTTAGCTGGTTTTAAAAGAGGTTAATATGGTAACATGAAAGGAGCAATTTCAAAGGTTTAAGCTGTGGCACAGGCTCAGGTCTTATGGTTTATGACTAGCGTGGTTCCTTTGGCAAGTGACAAAATCCAATAGGAATGAAGATTCTTCTCGATAGCATTTTATTTTGAAAACTGAAAAATATTTATGTCAAATATCTCTGTATGAAATGTATGGGATGAGGTCATCTAAGGAAAAGAGAAAGACAACTTGGGATTGTTTCTATAAGAAAAAAGAATCAATTGATTTCTTTTACATGAAGTTCCACAGTTGATCTAAAAGACAATCAAATAGGGCTTGCATACGCCAGACCTTGAGTTAGGTTTTCCAGTCAAAAAAGGAAAACACGAATTCTGTCCAACTGAACAGGAAGAGCAAGGTAATGGAAAAAGCACTTGATGTAGAGTGGTTTTCAATTTATTTCAACCTCAGTTTACACAACTATTAGATCCAATCTATTCTTTACCACTAAAAATTCTGGAATCTTTGCTCTTCCACCTGGAAGACCCTAGGTTGGGAAGATTGTAATAGCCATATCACTCCAAAGAATGGATGCATATTTAAATGTTGTCTATTGAAATGTAAAAAGTGACATGTTAGCTATGCTTCTCACCTTGTTATCCTGATTTCCTAATGTACAAGTACTCAGAATATATAATATTCAGGTAGAAAGATGAACGTATCTAATCTCCCTCTATTTTTAGCCTGAAATAGTCCATTTGGGGGGGGGGGGTGAAGGGTCACATAGTCCTGCTGAATTTGCAAGCTCACTCTAAGAATTCCTCATTTGGCACAAATAAGAACAAAATATTTTTGTAAGGGTTGCAGATATAAAAGATGCTGACAGAAAGCTATAACTTGCAGGCTCCTATTAATCACTATAGACTAAGTCAGCAAGGAATTACACTTGTGAAGAACACATCACATTTCAACTGCAAACTGGTAGGCACAGGTGTGGACATCTGCAAAGTCCCATTTATCTTCCCCCCCATCCCATAGGCATGCAAAGGAAATGATTGTATTTCCCCTTGTGGAATAATTTTAAATATCTCCTTACCCGCTATGGTCTCCATTCAGAAGTCCTGCAATAGCACCAGGAAGTTCGGATTTAAGAACATAAAGATAAGAAGACATAGCTGCAAAAAGAGAGCCAAGTATTAGTGGAATGAGATACTGGCCATTCTACATTTGGACCTATCGGTTGAGAGTAAAGGGGAAGAAAGAAGTCTAAAGGTCTCACTGAACCATGCGGCACCACCAAAGTAACCCAATTTTTATCCTTCACTTATTTCTGACAAAAGTTCAGACATGCTTATAACACGAATACATTTGTTTTAGAAATAACTGAACCGTGAATTGCTCTACCTTTGAATTAAGTCCTAAAGCAATCTTTTCTAACTTGGTCCCTGACAGTTAACTAGGACAAGAAGTTCTACTGGGGATGCCTAGAGTTTCAGACACACACATCAAGAGGCATCAGACTACGGAAGGTTACTTTATGTCATTTATTATTTTATTTATTTATTTATTTCTATAGCTGCCCCTCTGTAAATGTCTCTGGGCAGCTTACAATTCAAAACACATACTACTATTAAAAATTTAAAAAACATCTTAAAACAGTTAAAAACAGTAAAAAGCATTAAAAACAGTAGAGAATATTAAAACATCTTATTCATCATTACCATTATACCATTTAACACCATTTATTCCTACAAGAGGTAGAGAAATTAAAGATCCAGCTAAAATCAGCCTGGGACATTGCGGGTCATGAGTTATTACAACAGATTCTTACTCTACCTTCCTTGTCATAATGATGGCTACTTTACAAGCACATCAACAACATTTGAGTTTTGTGACCATCAAGATTTGTATTCTTCATTTAATGCCAAGTTTTGTTTTACCATTTGCACTGGAAAACCAAGGCACTTGGAATCCTTGGGATAATACTACCCAGGTATAAACCAGCCAATTCATTAAGAAGTTCTTCATGGTTTGTGATAATAAAATCACACATATTTATGCCTTGTTATTAAATTAAAACAGTAAGTAGCAGCTATAAAATGTTGCAGCCCTGATATACAGTAGTTAAATATTATATATATATGTTGAAGTGCATGAATATGACATTTATAAAAAATGAATTGTATTAAACCAGAATGACATGTACCTACAGCAAGGTAAAATTAAAAACTGTGGTGAGATCATTAAATAAGGAATCATTCATGTATTGATTCACAGAGGTTCTCCAAATCAAGCTGACCTTCCCAACTGACAAATTCTTCAGAAGGCCTTTCATTTAATTTTGCAATTTGATCCTTTTTTTTCCAAAAAAGAAAACATGATTAGGTGTTAAAAGGGAAGATAATCTGAAAATTATGAGGATATCTGAAGAGTTATAAAACTGCTGTTTTCTGATGGTGACCAATTAATGCAAAGAGGAATTTAAAAAAAACCCAGCATATAAATACGGAATACTTTTGCTTCAAAACACCCTTCTCTAATTTCCATTAAGCAGCTATATTGTGCATATCTTGAAATGAAAGATCAAATACACCACAACTATTTTTTTAAAGTCACATCAGCCTTTAAAAAAAAAAAACTTCAACTGATTTCCAGATCAAATTTCCTGCTAATATACAATCTGTCACTCTTTCCCATGCATGTATTTTAGCCTCTGGCTAGTCATTTGATCATTTTTATCCTGTGTTGTGCGATTGACCCTTTTGTTTCCTAAACAACAGAGCTACTCCTTTGAATACCTCTCAAAAACAAAACACACCTCAATTTTCTGCTATATTCCACTGTCATTATATAAACTAAAACATTTATGTTCTACCTCTCATATACAGTGTTCCTTTTTTTCTTACAGACAATAAAGGAAATGAATGCCAAATTAATGAATATAATTATGCCCTTAGGCTTCCTTAAGGATATGTTCCCTTTTGTTGGCTGCTCATGAGCAAATGATACTATTTGGACGAGTGTGTTTTATCCACAGTTTAAATAGAATGAATGAATGAATGAATGAATGAATGAATGAATGAATGAATGAATGAATGAATGAATGAATGAATGGTTAAAGCTATTGGGTTGTTGATACTGTTTCTTCCATGCCTTCCACATCAAGGGAAGGTTTTCACATATAAAGATCACCTTCAAATAATAGTAATAAATACTGGAAAGCCACCAGTCAGTAATTTGAAACAACATATTCAGAAATAAAAAGTGTAATGAAATGCAAATATTGTGTTTTAATGTTTATTATCCTAAATTATAATATTCACAGCTGGCCTGTCAGTTGCAGAAACAAGATTCAAAAAAATAGTGCAACACTAATATGTATGAACCTATTATTCTGCCAATTGAGAAGCAGTCAGAAATTAACTTCCCTTTGTGTAATTTTAAATTATGTTATTGAAGATTAAATGTTAACCCATAAACTGTACAAATTAGCTCTTGTTTAAATTGATTCAAAGCTTTTGACTTCCATGTAGTTTCTCAGATGAAAGTTTTATAAATATTGGACTGGTTCTTATTGGTGCCAGAATGCAGGATCAAATTGTTTGCTTTTTATGTATCTGTCCTCTAAGCTTCACAATAGCCTGATTTATGTATCATCTTACATTTGCTTTTTTTGCACTTGTTTTAGCATGATATGTGAATCCTTTCACGTGCTAATTTAATTTGCTCAACAAGCCAGTTTAAAAAGTCTGCATAATGCTTAATTCTGTTCCACTCTGCTTATTCATTACCTCTTTTACTCTATTTACACACATAGCCACCTCGAGTTCCCCTTGACCAGGGAAGAGAGGCAGGGTATAAATCTAATAAAATAAATAAAAATAATAATAAATAACTACCATTGCTTCTTTATTAGTTTTTAGGACTAGCACAATCCATCCTTATGTTTTTTTCTAATTCAGCTTTCATTATACAATTACTTTCCATGTTGCATGGTTGTCATTGAAACCAGGTAATAATCTAAGTCCTTCTGATGAAAGGTGAGCAAATGAGTTAAAGATTGCAAATGGAATGTTTGTAGCCTGTATATATTCAGGGAGCTTGGTGAAAGCAAAAATCCTACAATTCCCTCATCCCCAAATTCTACAGTTCAGACATGGGAATGTTAAGCCTATTGCACTTTGCTCCTGGCAATTTTGAATACATTCACCATCTCTCTAATGCTCAGGATCAGTATGTCAAATATGGTATCAATTATGTTTGTTTCCCAACATGGCTCAAGGTCAGAATGTCTGCTTTCCCATATACCATTTAGAATTCTAAACTGGGAAAAGTAGATGGGGTTTGAGCTTCCTGTGCAACTCCCACTAAACTGCCCCAAATTGATTTCACATATAGCACCACAATCCTGCTATATATCTCCTGGAGACTCAGACAACCCTGAAGCAACTTAGCGTGCAATGATTATTATTTTTCCAGTAATAGAATTGAAGGGGGGAGGGCTTCAAGACTGCAACAATGAACTTATTTCCATTGATCAGAAACTGACATGTAGTCACAGGTTGTAATTCTGCTTCTGATCCTATGAGCTACCAGCATGGTTCACTATAACAACAAACTTTTATTATTTGGCTTGGGTACTCCAAAGAGAAAGTGTATTAAAACATCTATTATAATTTAAATAACAACAAACTTCAATCTACAGTAATTTTGAAGGATTACTCCCTTAGGCTAGTGAGCTGACATAACATAATTATTTGTAAATGTTATTTATTCATTCATTCATTCATTCATTTGATTTAATTGATTTATACCCCACCTCATTTCCCTGGTCAAGCAGTGGTGGTTTTACTTATGATTTTCTCCTTCATGGGAGTATGAAAAATTGTGTCACTGTTTAAGAGCCATTTTAATGACTAGATAACTGAATAATAGAGTTGGAAGGGACCTTGGAGGCTTTCTAGTCCAAGTCCTTGCTCAAGCAGGAAATCCTATACCATTTCAGACAATTTGTTATTCAATCTCTTCTTAAAAACCTCCAGTGTTGATGTATAGTTGAGTAGAGAGTATGAGTAGAGATAAGTCCAGTGTAGATGAGTAGAGGCATCGTTTTTTCAAAATAAAAGAGAATACCATCTCCATAGTTCTTTATTTATTTATTTTATTTTATTAAATTTATACCCCGCCTCACTTCCCCGGTCAAAGGGAACTCAAGACGGCTTCTTCCAGGAGATGCCTACCTAACTTTCTCTTTTAGAGGTTATCATACAAGAGAATTTACTGTGCTTGACTAGACAGTAAGGTTAATAAATAAAATGGGAATAATAAATGCATAGCAGGAAATATAAACAAAAGCCAAGTGAAGCCAAATATGCATTTTTGGACTTCAAAAGCTTAAACTCAGAACAACAACAAACAAAGTTCATAATACAGAAGCTAATGGAAAAGGGAGTGTTGTGAAGTTCCTAAAAATGAAGATAACATAATGACAAATTCAAATGGAAGGAATAAATGGAGGACAGAAGAAGCTAATGTGGCTGTAGAAAAACCTTGATGAAAATCAGAAAACAAAGCAACGAAAAAGGATATATAGGAAAGACAAGTCACAAAATAAAAGTAGCCTGGAAGAGTAGAAAAGTGCCAGCAAAGTTCATGCTTAGAACTACTAAGGCTTGCAAAATATGCTAAGAACAGCAAAAAGGGTTTTGTTTTTCCTGATACGTACAAAAAAAAGGAACAAGAAAGAAGTTAAATATAACTCAGCAGTGTGATGTGGTTGCAAAAATATAATTACAGACTGCATCAACAAAAGCATGGATCCAAGGCATACGATATAACAGTTTTATTCTGCATTGATCAAATCTGTGCACCACTTTTTCAGAAGGATTCAGACAAACTAGAACAGGTTTGAAGAAGGGCAATGAGGGATTAAAAGAACTGGGATTGCTTAGTCTTGACAAGAGAAGATAAGGGAATATAGGGGAGCATTCTTCAAATATCTGAAAGAATAGTAGGCACATGATTGAGATCTGCTCTCCGCTATGCCAGAATTCAAGGCACAAAATAATGGTCCAATGTGACGAGAAGGGAAATTCCAACCAAATGTTAGGGAAAAAATGTAGCAGATGACCAGGCTGAGTCCAAGGAAGGGGTCAAACACATCATCAATCTCAAGCCCCTTTGAACCCATAAGAGATCTTGAATTCCTTTGACTCTTATTTACTACCAACTTGCTTTGACTGTTAATTGTTCAGATTCCTATAGAGCAGGGGTGTCAAAGTGGCAGCCCATGGGCCAAATGCATCACACTCAGGCCACACCCACCCCAACTCCGCAAAGGCAAAAAAGTCACGCTACGTCACGTGATATCACATGACGTGATCAAGTTTGACAGCTGTGCTATAGAGAGTAATAGCATGCAATAATCCTGTATTCATTTGAACCACCTTGGTTCCAGATTACTTGGCCCTGACATAGACTTTTCCAAAAATAAGAGCAGTTCAACAATGGAATCGATTACTTGGAGAATATTAGATTTCTATGCTGAGTAGGGGGAATTGGACTCAGTAGTCTGAATGGCTCCTTCCAAATCTATAAGTCTATTAGTATTACTTTTATCACCATCATAATTACCATGATCATCACTACATACATAAACTGGCTGACGTTCATATTTAACAGCAGTTGCCAACTAGGGAGAAATGGCAGCAATTGAGATTTTGGAAGGAAGAGAAAGACTGGGTGTTATCAGGGTAAGGATCAGAATTATGTCAATTACTGTACATTCAATCATCTTCATTACATAAATTGTAAACTAGGTTTCATTGCTAGAGTTTATGCATGTACATAAAGAGGAAATATTGCAAAACAACTGGAATCACATGAGCTTGTACTGTATGTAATATGTTTGGGGGTCAGTGTTCTTCAACATATTCATAAATGATCTAGATGTGAGGACAGGAGAGTTCATCAAATTTAAGGATGATACCAAGTTGAGGGAATTGTTAACTCTTTGGGAGATAGATGCAAGATGCAGAAGAATTTTGATTCAGCCCTATGATTTTATGATTCCATGATTTTATGTAAGAATAGTAAAATAAATATCAACTTCAGAAGATGCATGACTTTCCCATCAGTTTGCACAATGCTGACACGCAGAAAGCAATTTCTGTTTTTAAAGTTTCACAACCATATAGTCTTGGCTCCAGCTTTCCCTAATTACTCTGTCCACAAATAAAAGATCCATGCCAACACTTCAATTTGGTGACAAAAGGAGGGTATGTGTCTAACACTTAAGGAGTTGTCAGAGAGTTCAAGTGATTCTCTTTCTTTACCGAAATGTTTTCAAGACACCTTTAAAACATCTGATGTGTGGAAAGAATGAACTGCATTCTCTCTGGCTAGTTGTTCCTCACTTATTTGTTTGGTTCATAATGTTGTGGGTAAGTTTATGAAACAATCTAAGAAAATACAACATATAATTTTTATTTCAACAAGTAGCCATATTAACATTTTAGACACTAATACTCCTATTGTCAATCATATGGATATTTAATTTTCAAACTGATTTGCCCTCTCCAATGAGTCTGTGAGAAAGTGAGCTCTATTCTTTGACACCTGGGGAACTATAAAGTTAAATTATATTTACTTTTCTCAACTCACTGATCAAACAAAAGAGATTCTCTACTTTAAGATCCTCTTGTAATGCCAAACAAAATCCATGGAGCTGAACCTAGATAGAAATGTTCTTTACATGGACAAACTAACAATCTTGACTCCACAGGATTCGGAAAGTTATATTCTTTGCATTATTTCAAATAATATTCAACATATTGCCAGTTAGTTCCCAAATTCATAAATATCTTTACTTAAATCATCTAACCTTAAACTACATAATTTATACAGGTTGAATAATGCAGCCTATAACCAAGCTTTTTTTTTAATGTCCCCCTCCTTAAAATACAAGTCTAAAAACATCCTGGACTACTTACTACATTATAAAAGAAAAATACAACAAGTCTTAATGGTTCCAAATTGTTCAACTAGCAGATGTCAAACTTGCCTCAATTAAAACAGAGCTGGAAATCCTCAATTTAAAACAGTAAGGTAATTAGCTTTCTGGCCAAACATAGCTTCTGCTGACGGGGTAAGCACTCAAATTAGTCTAAATCTCTCTGTAAACATTCAATAGTTGTGGAAAATACAGAAGGTATTTCAAGATTAAATTAGGCCGACCTCTACCAAGAAATGGATGCCTTATGGCAGAGATTGGTGATGTTTTCTCTTAAGTGCCTGTTTATTTCATATACACTTGCAATTATATTCTGTGGAGAGAAAAAAGCTCTACTTGCAATTTTCATCGGTGTTTGTCCAATGTTTCTCTTCTCCTATTCTAACTTACCATATAAATAATAAAACTTATCAAACTTTGTCTTCCCCCCAAAAATGTAGGCCATTCTAATGGCAAAGGGGATGAGCAAAAAGTCAATATCCTTCAATTTACAAAAGCTTTTCCTGTTATCCTAAGGCCAATTTTCTTTGTCTGTATGATCTGGCAAAGATTATCTGCATGGACAAGATCAAAAAATCAAGATGGTGGACACAACAATGCAACTGAAACCCCACCAATATTACTGGCATCTTGGCAAAGCAATAAAGTTTATTCTGCATTATTTTTCTATAGATCAAAAGAAGACTAGTCATAAAATAGCCCAGTGTTTCTCAATCTGAGCAACTTTAACAAGTGTGCACTTCAACTTCCAGAATTTTCTAGCAGCATCTCTGCCTGACAAGCCAGCACTCAGTTTGTCAAGATGGAATATGATCTTCCCCCAGACTTGTTCACGTCCACCCTCCCCAGTCCACCCCCTGTCCCCAGGGATTATGACCCACAGTTTAAGAATCATTAACTCCGAGCAAAGCTTCTAAAAACATTCTGCAAATGTGGACTTATTTGTATAGAAATTATAAGGACCATCAGCGAAATAAATGCCTTCTCCTAACATTTTTTGTGAGAGGCACTTATGAGAATGTATGAGATAATATTTATGGCTGCAATTGTATATGCCTTTCCATCGCATCCATCTTAAAGGCCTTTTTAAACTAAAATGCTAATGCAAAGTTAAATATTTATTTCATACACCCCATGACATATACTAATTCCAATGAAAAACTTGCTGGTTGAAGTTATTTTTCAATACAATCTCTGAACAATAAAGTTTTCAGATTAGAAATTGGCCAACTCACTAGCGATGGACACAAAGGGGAAGCTGACATAGCAAGTAGGCTCTGAATGCTAACTATGGGAATACTATAGTAGGCAACCTGATAGATCTCTGTATGCTGGCAAAGGCTCATGGATCACAGTTTGAGAATCCCTGGCTTAGAGTTCTATTGAAATCAGCTTGTTCCCCTGAAGCATATTTAGATTTAAAAAGCTATCACTCATTCCTCCCCTTGATCGATAGTTTTAATTAGTGCATTTTCTTTTCTTTTTTTAAAGAAGAACTTGCTTTAGCCCTTTCGCCTCATGTGAGTACTGAACAAACATCACACACAGCAAGAGATCTATTAAATAGCTGATACATCTCCAAATAGTCTTATATATGACCACAAGCTTCCTCTCCCCACCTCCCATTGCAAATCTGTCAGCTTTGTAATGGCTTCCGCAGACCTGCCAGCTGAAACCAGTTTCATTTCAAATAAAACACCGAAGTCCATAATTATGCAGGAGCAAATTAGTATGCCGAATTTCTACGCTTCCTTGCACATACATATTTACAAGAACATCTGCAGGACATTTTACATGAGAAAGGCCAAAGGGGACAGACTATGCTACTTCCTTTTCCTTTAGAAAACACCAGTAGGATGTAAATATATTTGCAGTCATAAATATAAATGCATCCAATCTATTTTCATTTAATGAAACCAAAAACCAAATTTAACCAAAACATTGGTAATTCAATTTTAAAAAATTGAAATATAAAGTTAATGAAATAAATGTAAAGTCTAATTTTCATATTCCAAGTAATTGTTCTACAATTCAAATTGTAATATAAATTTAATGAAATAAATATAAGATTTAATTTTCATATTCCAAGTAATTGTTCTACAGTTCAAATTGGGAATATGCTAAATAGAGTTACTACTGCCTTATCATTCATATGTATTATATAACAGAATTAAGGATTATTTAATGTACATTCTCTCTGAACGACACTCAGTATTTTAATGCCTAGAAGGCTTCTCCTTACCTCCAATGTTCTGTATAATTATTGTACTGGCCACAATAACCTGAGAAAACAGTAGATTAGTTTAAGAAAAAAAAAAAACATTCTTTGTTGGAAGTAAATCATGTATTTAAAAACTCATAAGAAGTTGCTGAATTAAGAAACAAGCTAGATACCTATTTGGCATGAGTTTTTAAATTTATTTAAAACTAAGATCTAAAATGTGGAAGAATAAATTAAGATGATTTTTAAGACATTGTACAATTATAATCAGAAGAAAAACTGCTCTAGGTTTATATATTTTACATCCACTACAACGAAAGAGACATTTGCATGCACAGCTAATGACAATTTTCAAATTTCTTTCATGATGAACGAACAAGTTGCTAACAGTCTGTATGGAAAGTGACATAAGAAAATTCTATTCTGCAAGAGATGCAAAAGGTGCAAGAAGAAAAATGAGGGGAAGGGGATGGGGGAGTCATAAGATATTTCTTCTATTTCATGTACAAAATTCTGTGTAAATACAGCAGTTTTACAGAACTCTAAAGTATGCTCTAGTCTAGTGCAATAAAACTTTATCTTTACTTTCTTTAATTTTGGTATATTAATTACAAGAGGAGGTTGAAAATTACCTTCCCAGGGGAACCAAATGCAAAGAGACCAAGATCTTCATAAGACGTGACAGCTATAAAAAGGAAATGAACAAGTCACATACATACATGTTTACTGGTATATTGTATATAGTTAAGGCATTCCTATAAAGTACAAACTTTAATTTTCATAGATATAACCATGGTGATATGCTCCTTCCTTTTTTTAAAAAAAATATTCCGATTGTGCCAGAACTGATGTGTTCTTTCTACTTATTAGCAAATGTATATTTAAACCTGTATTTAACATGATAAAGACCACTGCTTTGCATGTGGACTACCCTTATATCAATTTATCACTTCAGAAGCCATGTCAATATTCAATCATTAACAATGATACCTTTATTATTATTAAACATCTGCCTAATATAGATATTGGGAAGGACTCAACGGGTGTCAGAAATGCCAAATTCAGTTTAAACATCTCATTTGGTGTTCAACTCTAATAATAATAATAATAATAAAGGCTTTCATCCTTTCTATATCCAAACAAGATATATAACAAATTCCTAAATACAAAATGGTATACCATTCTATTTACTCATGTTGTAATCTTTTCCAAAAAACATGATCTGGGGAACAGATTTTGGTAAGTATACCATGTGAAGAAAATCCCACTTTTTGTTAACTTGGGGTGTTAGAAACTATATTTGTGAGGTTTTCTTCCAATGCAAAATACAATTTTATAAAATGTGGGTGTATGTGCCTGTGTGTCTGTGTGTAAATAAATGAAAAGTTCTTCAGGCATTTTAGGTTTATTTAACAAAGATCACTAGTTCCTTTTTTGTGTCTCTAAACCTAAACTATTGAAATTTAGTTGATTCTGGTATGTTTTTTTAAGGAATAATACCTAATGAGCCCTCAGTTCTGATGTGAGTTAAGTTTCCAGTAAGCTTAACACATTAATTTTATTTTAAAACAAGAGTATTTCCCCCCACACACAAGGAAAAAAACCAAAAATGATGGTTTTCTTTTTCCTACACAGTACAATCACTTGGAAGCCAAAACAAAATAAATTCTTCATTTTAAAAATTAAGAGACAATAATTGTTACAAGATAGAAAGACAACTGTTGTCATAACCAAAAAGAAAAGAGTGTTTTATCACAACAAATACCAGTATTGGGGAGAGCAGTATATTTCAGTATCAGCTCTGCAAACATTGGAGTTAATTAAATGTTTATTATGTCTATACCAGGGGCATCAAACTCACATCCTCACAGCAGCATCACATGATGTATCGGAACTTTTTCCCCCTTCGCTAAACTGGGCGTGGGCGTGGCCAGCACATGACGCATCCGGCCCATGGGCCAGGAGTTTGACAGTCCTGGTCTATACTATACACAGAAGTTAACATATTCTAAGAATACTTTTACATACATGCATACCTATCATGTATTCTTTTTAGGGATAAGCAAGGTTATTCAAAGCATAGAAAGGAAATGAGAAATGGTAAGAGAAATACATGAAAAGTTTGAAGAAATATAGATTCCACTGGCGTTCCTCAACCTCAGTAACTTTAAGATTTCAATCCAAAAATTCCTCAGTGTGCTAGTTTGGCAATCCTGGGAGTTAAGGTCCATACCTCTTAAGTTGATAATGTTGAGCTTTGTACCAACACCATCAATTTACCCCTCAAATGTCTTGTATTATCACGTTTATGCACCATTGCATACATTGCCTTTTGTAAGTTAATTAAACGTATACCTTAGAACATTGATGGCAAACCTTTTCAGCACTGAGTGCCCAAACCGGAATGTGCGTGCATGCAGGTACATGTGCGCGTGCCGGAGTGCCAGAAAACCGAAGACCAGCTGGCCAGCGCATGCATGCCTGTTCTTTGGCTGTTTTGGGGACCATTTTCAGGCTGTTTTTTGAACTGTTTTTGGCCTGAAAACGTCTCAAAAATGGCCTTTATTTTGGGTATTTTTCAGGGCATCTTTGACTGTTTTCAGGCCATTTTTCGGGATGTTTTTGGTGCGAAAAACAGTCTGAAAACAGCCTGAAATGGCCAGTTTTTTTGCCATTTTTGGACTGTTTTCCAGCACTTCGGTCCCCATGAAGACCAGCCAGAAACCAGAAAAATAGCTGGCGATGATACACGAGCCCACTGAGAGGGCTCTGCATGCCACCTCTGGCACCCATGCCATAGGTTCGGCATCATGGCCTTAATTTTCATGGTATATATTTTGTGAAGCTAACACCAATTTTACTGAGCATTTCATTTATTCCAGAACAAAGAAACATTTTGCCAAATTATTTTTGTATGCCACCCAGAATCACTTTCTGAGTGACGGGCAGCCATGTAAATGTAATTAACAAAATATATATATATATATTTTTAAAAAAATGGGGGAAATGGCTCAGAATTTCACATCATCGGTAAAAAATCTTTGAGAATGCATTACAGTGATAGCCTTTCAATGTAAAACTACTACTATTTATTTTGCCATTTTTTTCTTGTATTGTCTCCTGTCAGGTATCCTCAGAAGTAAATCTTATGGCATCCACTGGAGCTTGTTCCCAAGTTTAAACGCTCAATATTGCAAAATGAAGGAAATAAATACAAGGGATTTAATATGCCTACTTTTTATCAAGAGGCCTATTTCACAGACAATTTTTACCAGCCTCCACTATTTGCTGGATTTTACTTCTAAAAGCATTCTTAGACTGGTCCACCAGACAGTTAAGCTTTGATAGCTATCAACATGATAGTTTTACTGCTGCTTTTATTGATTAGCTGTAATTTTTAAATGTGTTTATTGCATGTTAACTGCAGGTTTAATTTTCTAAATATTGCAGAGGGAAATATTTATGGAGAAGTAATCGATTGAATAAATAATAATTTACATATAACAATAAGATCTTACCTCTTGAATATTTAAGAGTGCAGATCAAATGGAGAATAGGAGGAAGAGCCTTTGAGAAGAACCAAGGAAAAGTTGACAAGTCAGAGATAACTACAGAGAACCAGAAGTATGAAGAAGAGAAGAAACCCAAACATGAAAAAAACCTCTTCCATAGAAAAGCAAAGGCACAAAGGTCCAGCAATTAAAATTGAAACAGGATAGAACAGTATGATAAGATAGCCAGTAACAATGGGGAAAACCGAATGGGTGAGTTGCAACAATAGAATAATTAAAATAATCCCAGACTGTTTTCTCCTTCCAGGTAAAATAAAAGGGCTTCGGTGAAGAAGAGCTAATTTAAAATATCATCCAAAGTTAACCAGAGGCTTGGTATGACTCTTGAGTTTTGATGTTTTTAAGTTTTGCTTGTGTCATGGTAGTTGTGATAATTACCCTCTGACATTGGGAGGTGGGGGCAGAAAAGCATATTGTGCATGTTCTATTGAATCGCCTTTCTTGGCATTGGCATGAAGATTAGTTGCTTCCAATTTATTGGTCACTCTGTCATTTACCAATTTCCTGTCATAGTTTGGTTAGAACCATTATGGATTCTTCTTCTGTTGCTTACTGTTTTTTCATAAATGTTCTACAAATTCCTCTAGCCTTGTGATTGAACTGAATTTAATTTAGAGGAATTTAAAAATCAGAGTGCTGATTAACTTATTTTAACTAATTTTTTAGTACTGTTTTTTAATTTATATTGTATTTAATTGTTTCTTA